>PVJS01002890.1:0-80090 GCA_004027185.1 Glis glis
CACATAGAATAAATTTTGTTGTTAGAATTTGTCTGGAGATGGGGCTTCCAAAACCCATTTCAATAAATCTAGTTTTGTGTTTGCCAACACAAGCAGCCAGAAACTCCTTATGTTTAACATGCGCTGCAGTTTAGGACTTATTTCCTCTTGTCTGCCAAAGTGGAGCATCCTCCACAGAGCGATCCCTTCCGTGCTCTTTTCTTTCTGACACTTTAATCATCTGTCTGGTTCCCTGTGGTTTCACAATCATTTTTGGTTTCACAGACTACCAGAAAGTTGATCTAGGAAGGAGCGATGTCCCGCCTATTGTTTCTGGGTCCTGAAAATTTGACTCTTATAATGACATTATTACTTATGGTTTTACACAGGGACAACTAAATCCTATCCTGGTTCACTTCACCATTTCCTACCTTTGCTGCTCATTTCTAAATATGAATTTCACATCTACAGAGTTCAAGGCTGCCATGTCCCAGGGTGGGAGAGTCCCACTTGGTCTTTGGCTTCTAACCCTTTATGTGATTCATCAAGGACATTTGGGTTGGTTATTATGTCTCTCTGCCTTAATTAAGCCAATTAAGAAGAAAGCCATAACAAAGTTAGTTACAGATGGCAAAAGTCTATGGGACACACAAGGCCTTGCAATTACTGGTACTCAATGCATTTATTATTGACTTGAATTCATTCCAAGCTCAAAGTGTCTTTTAAAAATTTTTTTTCAGACATGTTTGCAATGTCTCCATTGAAGAATCTTCTGTCGCTTACCCTGGAGTGAGAGCAGGGCGCATTTCCTCATTAGGAAGGTTTTGATCAAGGGCCACACGTACGAGATACATTGGGCAGAGCTCCTGGCTGGAGGCACTCATGTGGATCTGAGTTACATCCTTATGGCACCAACCTGCAGCCTTAACAAAAAAAAAAAATCACTTTGCCTCTTTGAGCTTAGTATCTGCATTCATAAAACATGGGCCATAAACTAGAATTATACTTTAATTTCTCAAGTCATAAATTCCATTATTTTATTCCTCTACTCAGGTAAATGGTATATTTCCTTTAATTTTTAAAAAATATTGTTCATATTAAACATTTAAAACATACGGAAAATTATGAACAACACCATAAAGACTATTTACTATCCACCAATATTAAACACATCTTAAAATTTCACCATATTTCCTTGAAATATTATCTTTTTTAGAAAAAGGAAATAAAACACCAAAAATACATTCAAAGCCCTGTTTAAAGTCTTCTCTTATCCCCTTGCCCTTCATCTCCTCCAGTTTAACACTATCCCAAGACTAGTGTGCTTTTTATTTCCATCTTTGTTTTTATGCTTTCATAACATGTGCAGGTATCCACAAACTATAATTAGTATTTTGTGTGTGTATATTTTAAATCTTATATAAATGATGTCATGGCTTAAACTCTTAAATCCTTCTTTCTTCTCACTTTAACTTCTGAGAGGTTTATAATCAACACTATTATTGAATCAGCCTGTTATATTTTTGTTGAGAGTTTATCTCATATAACAAATCCCTCATCTTATTAATCATTTTTGTTTTTCTTCCAGGAGTTCATTTGTATTCATTCAACTTCATTGAACTCTTTGCTCTTCCTTGTCACCATCTAAAACTGTGCATTCTTAAAAGGGAAAGGAATTCTAAATTTCAGAATTTATTCTAAATTTCAGAATTTATATACCAAATGAGAGTACAGTTATACCATTTTATAGTGCTGTTTCTCTAAAGAATGGTAAACAAGCTCTATTCACGTGTCCTATAGAAAAACAATTTCCACAGGATGTAGAAAAAAGAATGATGGTTTCATTTCATTTATAACCAGTGTCCTTTGGGAAGGCTCCAAGAAAGGCTTGCTAAACACTTGGATGGACTGGTAAATTTCTCATACTTATTCATCAACATTGTCTCTCTTACAAGGTAAGCACCAGGGAACCCTTTGTCTTGTGACATGCCGTAGGAAATACCAGCATGTAATAAAAGTTCTTTGATAATAGTGATGACAATAACTCTTCTGGATGCAAGGCACTGGGAAAAAAACACGAAGATAAATCAAAGCAGATGTTAACCTTTATTTGGACCCAAATCACATACCCTGTAATTATCAGACCAAAAGAAAATTAGAGTCAGCATTATTAAATCCCTCAGCTAAAAATGGGTAAGGGTGATAATGACCACTTACTTTGGAACATCTCACATTAATATCAGAGTACAAAGCAATATTTCTACATCTGACAGAAAATACAACTTTCTGCATTTTATAAATATCACTAGTATGGGATTACTGAGATTCTGAGCTATTGGATAAAATTTTGTAAGTCAAGTCAAGATTTGAATTCTGATGAAGAGAATAATATTAACCATTCAAAGAAGATCTTCCTGTTAGGTAACAGAAAACATCTCTAGAACCAATGTGCATCTAAAATTATGAGCAAATTAATTTCCCTTTGGGGGGAACATCATCCAGATTGTAGCTGTCCACCTGGGGAAATGGTCCTTTTCTTAGGTCCCAAGAGACTGGAGCCATGTGAGAAGACTCAGATTAGTATCCAGTGGAGTGTGTCAGATGAAGCATATAGTTGTGGTGTTAAATTGTGCACCTTCCTGCATCTGAGACTCCAAAATCAAAATTCAAAAAGAAAAGCTTCTTTGAACACCTTTCTGGCTTACTAAGAGAGTATGACAAAATGCTTGTGGAAACCAGAGATGATGAAGGGAATTTCTTAAGCATGAAAAATCAATCTTTACACATGAGGCACATGAGCCACTGTTACTGAGCAAAGAGAAGTCGGACATCAAATGCAGACCTTGGTACGTACATTTCCCCATAACTTCCCAAGCTCATCATTCGTTACTGCTCAGAACAAGTATTTTACATTATTCTTAACTGCTAGGAAAACTATCACTTAAAATGTTTAAATATCATATTGACCTAATCTCTTTCTGTCATCACTATAATAATGGTTAACATTTGTCATTCCTAATATAAGGCACTGTGAGAAAATGCACTTACGTATTTTCCCACATCATCATCGTAGTAACCTGTATAAAGTAGCATGGGGACCGCGAGTAGATAACCTAATGAAAGCTGACCTCAGCAAACAGAATAAAATAGAAAGACTACATATCAAAAGTCCAAGGCTGGGCTGACTTTAGGCACACTCCATGCAGGGTTCAATGTCAGGACCCATTTTCTTCTCTCTTCCTTCCCTGGTTCTTCTTTCTCAGGGTTAGTTCTATTCTCCACTGACTTCTACCTCACAGTCTCAAGATGGTGGCCAATAGCTCCAAACCTTACTTCCTGTCAATTTTAGTTTTAGTAGAGAAAGCATCCGCCCCATCCCAGCATGCTCAGCAAAAGTCTCTGGTTCTGATTGGGTCACATTTGGGCCATGGAGAGTGCCATTTCCTTAGGCCCAGGTCCCATGATGCATCTCTGAGAAGTACAGGAGTGTCACCCAGCCCAGAGCACCTGGGCTGAAAGTAGAGAAAGGAGTGGTTCCTAGAAGGTAATTCCAGAAGAAGGAGACATGGATTCTGGGAAATACTTCATACACAATTTTTAAGATAGAACAGAAAGGCTAAAAATATTCTGGATGAGGGGAAATAACATGAGCCAAAAGCATAGAGGAAATAAACATGATTTCTATATAGGGACATAGAGTTTGTTACATCAGCAGAATACAGTAGTACCTCAGTATCTCAGTATCAGTTCCAGGACCAAAGACATCAAGATTCATAGATGCTCAAGTCCCATACATGAAATGATATAATATTTGTACATAACCTACACACATCTTTCCTATATACTTTGAATCATCTCTTGATTATTTATAATATCCAATACAATTTAAATGCTATGTAAATAGTTGTTACACTGTATTTTGGGGGAATAATGACAAGGAAAAAAATGTCAGTTCATATTCTGACACAATTTATTTTTCCCAAATATTTTGGATCCACAGTTGGTTGAGTCTGCAGATATGGAACCCGTGGATACTAACGGCCAGTTGCACTGTGATTAATCAGTGTGCACTACATTCAGTCCACAATAGATTCATTGTATAGACTTGAGAAGATAAGGTAAAAAATAATTGTGAGGACACGGGCTTTCTAGAACACTAGGAAGTTGGATGCAGAGATGTGATTCATGTTTGCCTTTAATGCCCTACACCTGAAGTCTTGACCTTATCGGTACCATGCTTGGCTTAAGAACAAGGAAAACCTAGGGATGTTTATAAACTTTCCCTTAAATGGAAGCTCATAGACCACTATTGTGAATTTTTCTGAAATATTCATATGAACCTTGAGGTTAAAGGGCAGGATTTTAGCAAGAATTGTGCTTTCATGATCTGGACAGAACAAGACAGTATTGCAGCAACTCCAAGCCCCATTAAGGATTTCAGGACCATAGGGAGCTACACTGGGATATGCCTCATGTATTTCCCCCTGCATGGCCTCAGTGATTCAAATACAATTTCATATCATTGGCTATTTAAGAGAGAAACATACTACAGAGCTATAGTCACACAAAAACAGCATGGTATTGCCACAAAAACAGACACATAGACCAATAGAATAAAATAGAAGATAGAAAGGCAAATCCTCACCCTTATAGCCAATTGATTTTTGACAAAGGTGCCAAAAACATACCCTGGAGAAAAGAGCCTTTTCAATAAATGGTATTGGGAAAACTGGATAGACAGATGTAGAAGAATAAAAATAGATTTCTATCTCTCACCCTGCACAAAAGTCAACTAAAGATGGACCAAAGGCATAGAAATTAAACCAGAAACTTTGTAATTACTAGAAGAGGGCATAGGACCAAGTCTCCAACATATAGGCATCAGTGGAGACTTCCTCAACAAGACCCCCAAAGCTCAGAAAATAAAACTGAGAACCAATAAAAGGGATGGCTTCAAATTAAAAAGCTTCTGTGCAAGCCAGGTGTGGTGGTGCATGTCTATAATTCCAGTACTTGAAAGGCTGAGACAGGAGGATCATAGGTTCAAGGCCAGCCTCAGCAACTTGGCGAGACCCTGTTTAAAAATAAAAATAAATAAAAACGGATTGGGGATAATGCCCCTGGGTTAGGCCCCCAGTACCAAAAAAAAAAAAAAAGCTTCTCTGTGCAGAGAAGGATACAATCAAGAGTCTGGAGACAGCCTTCAGATTGGGAGAAAATCTTTGCCAGCTGCTCCTCTAATAGAAGACTAATATCTAGAATATATAAAGAACTCAAAAAACTTAATGCCAACAAATGAAAGTAACACAATTAAGAAATGAACTATTGAGCCGGGCATGGTAGCACACGCTTCTAATCCCAGTACTTGGGAGGTTGAGACCGGAGGATTAGGGTTCTCTGCCAGCCTCAGCTATTTAGTGAGGCCCTCCACAACTTAGACCCTTAGTGAGAATAAAAAATAGCTACTTTTTATTCTTTATTTTGAAACAGGGTCTCACTGAGTTGCGGCTGAGGCTGGCCACGAACCCGGATCCTCCAGTCTCAGCCTCCCGAGTACTGGGATTACAAGCATGCACCACCTCCCCTGGCTCAAAAATTTTAAATACTATCTTTACTGATTTTTCAGGAGGAAAAATGGTGGTTGCGAATGCTGCTGCTTCCAATTTGAAATTTTTAACCGTAATTCTATTTCTAAAAGTGTGTGCAAAATATTTTCCCTGACATGCAAATCAGACCTTGGGAAAGATTTAGAAAAATGTCCTGAGAACCAACTGGGTTAAATTTTGTGTTCTGAAATTTCATGTTTTCTTAAATAAGAACATAGCATTTCCATTATTAAGAAAATAAACAACTGTTTTCCAAAAATTCTACTTGAAACGAGTAGGCAAATGCTGCCTGGCACAGTAGAGTATCTGAACGTCTGGGCTAAATGTAGGAGAAGGATAAGAATATGAGGCACCATTTTCTGGATGCTCATGGTTTCCAAGAATACAGAATTAAGATGGTCTCAAGACAATTCAGCTTAAGCATTAAGTATCTAGCTGCTGCGTTTCAGACATGGTTTTGTTTGGGGCATAAATGATCTTGCTGGAGCAGAGCCAATAGAGATAAGGGGAACACTGGCAATGTGCCCAGCATCTCCAAAGCTGGAAATCTTAGAAAAAAGCAAGTGTTTTTCCTTTCTTTTGGGTCACCTTAGGATCTTGGCTCGAGACCACAGTTTCTTTTGTGTCTGAGTTTCTATGATAGGAAGAGTGATTAGACAGCTGCTCCTCCCCACTTTCTTCAGGAAAATGCTGTGGAAGATGGGTATTGTAGAAGTTGGGGGCAGTGGGAAGTGGATGGTATTGAACAGAGGGCACAGTACTGAGCATTGGAGAGAAAAAGTTTCAGGGACTTTATTAGAAAATGTTGCTTATTGCTAGGGTTTGAGTGCATTCCCCAGAGTTATGTGTTGGAAACCTAATCTCCAATGTGTGTGGAGAGGTGGGACCTTCAAGAGGTGATCGGGACAGAAGGGCTCTGTCTTCATGAGTGGATTAATGCCATTACCAAGGGAGTGGGTGAGTGAATGCAGGAATGTGTTCCTGATATAAGAATGGAATCCCTTCCTTTTCCCTGCATGTCTGCACTCCCTTACCCATCTTCTTTCCATCATGGAATGATGCAGCAAGATGTAGGATCCTTAACCTTGGTCTTTGCAGCCTCCAGAACTGTGAGATGCAAATCTCTGTTCTTTATAAGTTACCCAGTCTCCGGTATTCTGCTATAGTCACACAAAACAAACCAAGACACTTATGGAGAGAATAAGCAAAAGGAATTGAGAAAAAGGAACTAGATAGAGACCACTAGAGAGACTGTGCATGCACCATGACTTGGAACACTAGTTCAAGAGCTAGAGCCAGACAGACAGGGTGAGTAGGAAAGGAGCGAGTGGTGGGAGCCCCAGTCCCTGCCCCTAATAGAACCAAGCCCCACATCCACTCAACCTCCCAGAGCCAAGAAATTGAGATGGCAGCCCATGCTCTGCCTGGCCCTACCCACCCTAAAGGAGCCAAGCAGCGAGACAGGAGGAAGTCCATTGAGACTTATTACAAAAAGGACGATAAAAAACATGTCTTGTCAACTTATAAAGGAGAAGAGAGTAAAGAGACGGCTGTATAGGCAGCATTGCCCTCAGATCTGGGTGGGATGAGGCCCCACCAGGGCCCCACACTTTATAAGGCCCTATGTATTCATTCACTTGTGTCTGCCAATAGCACATACAAACTTATGACTAGCAATCCAGGGTAGACCACAGCCAGACAGAACTGTAATCAAGTCTTCAACCAAACTATTAAAGTACTCAGACAAAAAGGCGCATACTCCAGGGGCAGAGGGTGGCCTGCTCCAGGCAGAGGCTGCCCAGGCCCCAAGCCCCAACTCTGTTCTTAAGGTCAGCAGCCCTCCACACCTTCTGGAATAGTAATGGGGGCTCAAGTCTGAGGTCTGGGTAGCACTGAAAACTGGTGGGGACCTGGTGCATGGTGGGGTCACCAGCAGCCGTGTACCCCACAGGGAAATCCGGGGACCATGGGAAGCCACCCAGAGAAAGGCCCTCTCTTCTGCCCTGAATGTTCACCACACATCTCGTAAGACTTTGTATTCTTGGCTAATAATCAGGAACTTAATGTCACCTCACAGTGCATGTGAGTGTGTTGGGGCGGAGGGGCATGTGGGAGGATCTCTTTTTGCCAATCTGTAACCCACTTGACACATTGCATACCTTGCCTTGGAAAAGTGTTTACCTTAGCCAAACAAGCAGGCACGTAATTTCTGGAGCATGAAGTCAGAAATCTCTGAGATGTATCCTCTATCCACTTCAGACATAGTGCTAGTCACTGCTGCCTGAAGAGCTTCAGATTCTTTGGCTGAAAGTAAAGTTTAGCTTACAAATATTTTTCCCTTACATCTCACCAGAGGCTCTGAAATTTAACTAGAAGGCATTTATGATCTCTGATGAAAGGTGCTCATTAAGTCTAATTGTCATCATTACCTGAATTCTATTTTTACTTTCCTCATTTTTTAATATATGGATGGTATGATGGGGTCCACAGGAGCTCCAGAATTAGCTCCAGAATTATCCACTTTCCCAAGTATCTCAGGGATAGACTGTCCTGGACTAGAAGGTGGATATTTCAAAGCCCTGGGTCACTGGCCACTGGCCCCACGGCATCCTAGGTCTCCTGCTCCTGTAGGTGGCACTTTCTGGCAAGCATGAAACTTTCATTCCCAAACAAATGCGCTTATCCTTGGCTTGCTGTGGGTACAATTAGTCACTTTCTCAGAATGAGGAGCAAAGGGCTAATTGTTCTGCAAGTGGACAATTGCTGCTGTAATTATTAGCCCCCGTAATTTTTCATCTATACATAATTGCACACGCGGATGGACGAGGAGCGCTCGGGCGCCTTCCTGCCATTCCGCCGGGAGGCTGCTCATTGTTATGCTCAGGTTTTTTCCACTTGTCTCCGTCACAGTTGGTTGTGCTTTTCCATGATTATCCTTTTTCGCTTTGCAGAGTATAAATGCAAAAACAGTTTTTAAAAAGTTCCCCAGAACAATTTAAATTCTGAATCAGCCCTCTGGTTATTTGGTTTGTGTTAAATGTAATTTGAGTATTTACAAAGGCAAGTTGCTGGCTGACGTTTATGGAATCAGAGAAAGAATGAAGCTAAGAACATCCCCTCAGCTCCACTCTCCCCAGGATCCGTGCTCTCCCCAAAGTCTCCAAGGAAAGGAATTACGCAGCCTTTCAGTGACCCCATCTCAGTGATCTGCCTCCAACTTTCAAAGGTCCAAGCACTGTGTGTTCCCAAACTCACTCAGGACTCCAAAGATCACCGAGGTGGCAGGAAGTTAGTTATCTGTTTCTTGGGGTGTGGTGGAACCAAATTTGATAAACCTAAGTTTGTAGCCAGAAACCACCTTAAGAGGTAAACTAACTTGTTTTAATTTTACTTGTGAAGTTTTATAGAAAATGTTTTTTTGAGACAGATTATAATTCTCATAAGGTATTTATGAGAATTATCCACTCTGCTTCCCTTTACCTGAATCCCCCAGGCCCTCAGCTCAGGGCAGAGATGCATCTGGGTGAGACAGGAAACAAGAGGAAACTCGCCTCCTAATTTGCAAAGCTGCTTGAGCAGTCCTTATACCGCTGGACACCCCACGGCCCCATCTTCCAGAGCATGGCTGGATGCCCTAGACAAACAAGTT
Organism: Glis glis; assembly: GCA_004027185.1. NCBI lineage: Eukaryota > Metazoa > Chordata > Mammalia > Rodentia > Gliridae > Glis > Glis glis. The sequence goes on from PVJS01002890.1 coordinate 9,235, forward strand.
TACCCATGGTGCAAAGGCTTCTCTGCAGATGAAAACTCTGACTACTCAAAAAATTCTTTTAAGCTTTGTGAACTCTCATCATACAAGAAGTCAGAAAGCTTGATAATGCTGGAAAGGCAAAATTGATTTAAAGGATTTGGGGAGAATCATGCCATTAGGCAACCCTTTGATTTTTTTTTTTATTTCTTATTCTTTCACTGGTTTCAAATAATAGTGAAACTCACTGAAAGATATAAAATGTACCTGCTGAAATTGAGAAGTAGGCTCCAGCAAAATCATTTGCTATTAAAGGTAAGCCTGCCTGTCCATAGACAGCAAGTGGGCACCCACATGCCTGTAGATCTTCACGGCAGCCTCAAAATAACCTTCAGCTGTTCCATACCTTACGCCTCCTAAGAGCTATGACCTGAACCCCCTTTTGAGAATGTTAATAGCCACTGCCAAGATCACACATTGCATTTCCAGCGCTCAAATTCCCCTTTTTTCCTGCTCAAAGTGAATAGGATCCTAAAAGTGCCACATTTGCTTTTGTGAGGATGCTTCTGCCAGTCAGCCTCGATGCAAACCCGAGAGCTTCAACAGCATTAATAAGAGGGGTGGTGATTTGAAGAGTCTTATTTTTGTCCCTAATGTTCACCCCAAAAGGAAATGTGCTTCTTACTAATAATAGAGGACATGACCAAAAACACTGAGTATATTTATCTGTTTCTAGTCCATTTGCCAAGGCTGATATTTCCCATCAGAGCTCTTTCAGAAAGGCTAAAACAATTAACCTCCTTCCCATTTGCCCTGCCAAATGCCAAGGTCTGGCAGATTTTGTTTAGGAGGTACAACTGAAGACCAGCCCCTCCTCCTCTAACACGCAAACCAAGTTGACCTGTAAAAGTGATGATAAGAGCTAACATTTACCAGGCGGGGTGCCAGGCACCCTCCGGCACTTTCCACATGACTCAGTTAATTCTCACAATGACCCTGTGAGATATGTCCCATGAGTCTCTCAATTTTACAGTCGTGGAAACTGAGATACAGAGGTGCTGAGTAACTTGCCCAAGACCACACAACTGGTAAGTGATGCTCTCTACAGACACTGCCTGTATATAAAGCCACTGTGTTGCCTCTGTGTTGGGGCTATTTTGCCCCCCAGTTAGTGTCAAGAAACACAGGGATGAACAGAAGGGCTCTCCTCTCTTAAAACCACTGTCACTTACTGTATTTGTGGTATGACTGGAATTCTGACTTCCAAGTCAGATGTGCAAATATCATCATCATTATCATCATCAGCAGCAGCAGCAGCAGCAGCATCCTGGGCCCTGGTCTAACACAGGTTCTTTCAGATTCGGTTAGAAGTCTCTGAATAAGTTTCCAATATGGCATTATATTAGACAGACATGGTCATGATCAGTTTATGTGTCTAAAGAAATAACAAGCAGTACACAAAAGCCAGTCTCATCAGATTTATAACTAGCGAGCATTTGTCGATGATAGTCATCCTTAGTGTTCATTGCTAATTTTCCATGGACTGTACAATGTTACCAAACAAGAAAGCAGTTACAGATAAGCCTTGTTGCCATGTACATCTTCATTCTCCTTTGATTCAGTCCACCTCCATGTACCATAGAACAATGATTATTTTGTTCATCTGTACATGAATATCGTTACTATTTTTAAATAAGTTTTCAGAAGCTATTAGCCTTTGCAATAATTTGATGGTCACTAAATTGTTCAGATCTTTGTTTTTTAAGCAAAAGTTTTCTTTAAAAAATTATCCTGATAAAATTACTATGTCTCCATTTTTAGTACCTTCTGCAAGCTCCGTACAGGCAGTAAGCTGAAAAGTAGAAATCAGCATCAAATTCTAATATCAAAACACTTTTCTTGATCATCTGAAGGAAAATGCACGAGGGACACCAGATCTGTGGTCCGCGTGTCTTTCTGGGCGCACGTCCAGGTTATGACCCTTTTCCTCCTCCTGAAGTCAACAAAGCCCATTGCCCTGGCTGATATCCATGGGCTCATCCACTCCCTTTTCAAAATCTGATAGCAAGGCAGGAAGGGCACAGGAAGGCCTTCTCCCTAATTGGGTCTAGAATGGCATCTCTCTAGGTTGGATTAATAGTGGCTTTTAATTTTTTAATAGTGGGTTAGACTAATTGCAGTTTTTAGGCCAGAGAATGCGTTCCTCAACCTGAGATGATCTCAAGCAACATGTAAAGCAGCTCTCTGGTTCATCAGCCTATAGCCTTTCAAGTTTTCTTCTCATAACTAATATTGTTTCTCTTCAGAGTAATTAGCTGAAGGATAAACCAGCAATCTGCCTTGAGCCTAACCTTCACTGGTTTCCAGCTAAAAACAAAGGAGAAGAATCCAACGCTTGGCCCATGGCCCAGCTGCCACTTCCTTGCCAGGAGCTTTGCAACAGGTGCTGCTGCTCGCCGAGGGCCCAGAGACTTGGATTTGAGCAGCAAATTCTGCTTCTCTTCTTCCTTTGGCTTCCTCCTGGGTCCCAGGATGTCTGTTTAACCAGAGATCTACAGACCACGGAAGAGCACTTTTTCTCCATTTGAAGCAAAGGAAAGCGCAAAGCCCGGGTTTATCAAAAAGGCAATTTCCAGCAGTACTTTAATTAAGTGTTAACCTTTCTGTGAAGAATTATAAATTGCCTTAGAACATAAACGTCAGCCGACGACATTTACAACCCGAGCTGAACTTATGTAATGTTTCCAATAATAAGTGTGTCTATTTAAGATGTCAGTTAAAAGTTCAAAACCTTGATTTGTGGGCGCCACCAAAGAGAATGGAGAGGGCCCACACACCAGGGTCTTCAGGAAGAATTTCCAGAAAGGTGACGGATTTTGACCAGAATTGGAGCTTACTTCTGGCCTGAAGATCACGGTTTTTTCCATTCTCCTGCGCCTCCCAGATGCAAGGGGGAAATCTCAATAATAGGACATGTGTTTCTAAGTCTGACTCAGTCAATTTTACAGTCAAGGTCTATAATACCCTTTTCCCTTCTTAACAAGCTGATAGCCTCTGACTGCCATCCTCACCCTTGAGTGAGGATATTGCTGGTTCTAATCTCCCCAATTCCTTTCAATCTGCTTACTGGTTAAGAAATGGTTTTCCCTTTCGTCTGGCTGACAGATGCCATAAACTGCACATTATTTTGTCAGCCCTGAATTGAGGGCATCGATAACTTCCACAGGCACAAAGTTGATAATAATCTCTTGGTATAAAATTGTCTTTTAGGAAATTAGATCAATGTGGACCTCGCCATGCTGTCAGCAGCATCACTCAAGGCTACTGGCCGGTTTTGACAGCTCTTGACGGCCGGACACCGTGAACACAGCAAGATGTGTGTGTTTGGTTTTGAAACTCGCCTCCCTCCTCTTCATTCCAAGAACAACCATGGCCCCACGAAGCGCCAGGGTTGCACTTTAAGTCTGAGCAGGCCTGACAGCCCTGGGAGCCCAGTCCGCCTCTCACCATCGGCTGTCAGGGCCTGTCCTGCAATTTGTGGGCTCTGAGGAATAAATAATTCATCTGGCTCTCGTGATATCTCTTTCTACAGTGATTTCTGTGGCAGAGACCTCAGAATGGGTGCGTTCATTTTGTTTGTTTGTTTGTTTGTTTTTGTTTGTTTTGTCTTGTTAATTCACTAGGGAGGGAGAGAAAGCCCCAGCATGACTCTAGGATATAATGTCACATTATCACAGTCCACATTGGAAATTATTTTAAGAAAAGGAACTAAAGCCAGGCAAGGTGGCACATGCCTGTAATCCCAGTACTTGGGAGGCTGAGACAGGAGAATTGCATGTTTGAAGCCAGCAGTGCCCTGTAAGTTAACGAGACCCTGTTTCAAAATAAGAATTAAAATATGGCTAGGGGTATAACTCAGAGGAAGAACGCCCCTGGGTTCAATCCCCAGTACCACACACACGCACACGTATACACACACACACACGAAGAAGAAGAAGAAGAAGAAGAAGAAGAAGAAGGAGGAGGAGGAGGAGGAGGAGGAGGAGGAGGAGGAGGAGGAGAAGAAGAAGAAGAAGAAGAAGAAGAAGAAGAAGAAGAAGAAGAAGAAGAAGAAGGAGGAAAAGGAACTAGATGGGTTGATAGGTCTCTGAACTGTCACTGCTGGAAGAGCCCCTCTGGTTCAGTCTGAGGCTCTGTCAGGACCACTCCTGGCCTTCTAGGTGTTTGCTCTGTGGCTACTTCTGGTTTTTAATGCTTGGGGAAGGAACCTCCTTCCTCGGGACCAGCTCTCTCTTGCGATAGTCGGCACCTTTTCTTCCAGTGGTTTTTCCCCTCCCTGACTTCATTGGTCACCACTGAAGCTGTAGATCAGCGCTCGGGGCGTGAGCTCCTGTCCTGAGCTCCCCCACAAGTATCTAGGCCTGGCTCCACATGTTCGAGTAACATACTAATCACTCAGGCACCAACCCTGCCCTTGAAGAGCTCATAAACAGAGACTTAAGATTTTGTGAGTTTAAAAGATCCAGAGCAGATACAGCAGGGTCTTGCAGCAGTTCTCCACATCACCCTCAATAAAGTCTCTACATGGTCTTCAAGGCCTGCCTGCTCCCGCCATGGCCGCCACACATGCACAACTATGTCATCTCCAACCTTCTCTCCTACCCTCCCCACCCACTTGCAGCCCTCCGCCCCAGCTCCCACCTCAGGCCTTCACTCTGACTCCTGCTGCCTGGACCTCTCTTCCCCCCAAATTCCACTTGGCTCACTCCTCCACTGCTTCAGATCTCCTGTCAAATGTCACCTTTCCACTGAGGCCCAGCCCGACCACTCTATGTTATACCCCACCCCACACCTATATTCTTGACCTCTTTATTCTGCTCTACGCTTTTTTTCTATATTAATTATGTTCCAACAATTTTGTGTTAAATAGAGTGGACCACGGGGTGCCCAGACATTAGGTTAAACATCCATCTGTGTGTGTGTGAGGGCATTTCTGGGTGAGCCTGACATTTGAATGCGTAGATTGAGGAAGGCAGGTGTCCTTCTCAGCGTGGGTGAGCCTCATCCAATCCACCGTAGGCCTGAAGAGATCAAAAGATGGCATGAGGAAGTATTTGCTTTCTCCACCTGCTTTCCAAGCTTAGATATCAGTTTTCTCCACACTTCCAGGACTGTGAGAAATAAATTCCTGTTGTTTATAAGCTACCCAGCCTCTGGTATTTTGTTATAGCAGCCCAAACAGGCTAAAACATCAGGGTGCCTGGGAAATTAATTATCACTGCATCATCCCTGGTGATCAAATGGCTCTGTCTTCTGTATTCTTTGTCTGGGTGCCCTATGAAGCTGGGATTATTCTCCCCATTTCATAGTGGGAAGTTGAGACTCAGAGAGGTTAAATAAGTTGCTCAAGGTAACACAACTAAAAACGGACTTTGATTCAACCAGGTCAGACTCCTCAACCCAAGGGCTTTCTTCTGCCTCCCAAAAGTGGAGTCAAAACTGAAGCTGATGTGTGTGTGTAGATGAGGGAAGGCAGGAAGCTGAACTTCCTAAAAGACAAACATCATTTTTTGAGAGGCCAAGGGAGAACCAAGAAAAGTACCAAAAATCAAGCCCAAAGGATCCAGAGGTAAAGTCCAACTCTCAGACCAGAACACATTTAATTTCTTAGAACAATTCTAAGAGGGAGGAAGAATCCTGAGTCTGCAAGGATGCACTTGCAGAGCCAAGAGGAACCACCAATGTGCAGGAAGCGATTCAAGGATGGCGAGTGAACCGCGAGATGGCAGGGAAGTGTGATGTGGAGAAAATGCAAGGATGTGCAGTAGAGAAGGTCGCCAAGCGGACTTAATCGGAGGATGCTCTGGCTCCAGCTAAGGTCCTAGGGAAACTGTGGCTGCGCCAGTGGATGAAGAGCTGGCCTGGGCACCTCTATGGGGAAAAGATATGAAAAATACTGGGCATCATTGGGAAGGACATTGGCCACAAAGTAGAAGGCAAAAATAAAACAGTAACAGTTAAAAATAAGACTTTTGGGGAGAATGAGTAGGTCCCACTGAGGGAGAATAGTAGTAGTTTTTCTTTGAAAATATTAGGCCTGCCTATTGCTGCCACCAGAAAGGTCAGGATGAAGCTGAGCAGCATCAGAGACCACGGCATGTTCCTGTGACATCTCAGGCCAGCAGGGTGGATGTGACCAGGGTGCAGGACAGGAGGCGTAGCCACAGAGGCCCAGGTTGAATGTGAGAATGAGTCTAGAACCTGGAATTTCACAGCGCGCTCACCTTGAGAAGACCTCAGTGTCCCTGGACAGGTTCTGTCCTAAGCCCCTCCTCTGGCCTGAGGTGTATTTTATGTTGCTTGCCCTTGTGATTGAGGAGATAAGAAGAGGAGAGTTTGGATTAGATACTCCCACACTCTGATATTCAGTCTTAAAGCATCTTTATGGAGTCTGTCTCTGAGACAGAGCGGGGCTGGGACATGGCCTGACACTTAGGGTATATCATACCTCCCCAAACTGTTCCAACCAGATCTGGCGCTAGCTCAGGGGTCCACAGCTACAGAGAGCAGGACCCCAGGCCGTGCTGGTGGGGTACATTCTTGGGATCTTGCCTTCCCGGAGTTGTTGTTTTAGTTTGTTTGTTTGTTTGTTTAGGAGTTTTTTTGTTTAGTTTTGTGTTTTGAGACAGTCTTGCTGTGTCACCCAGGCTGGTCTCAAACTCCTGAACTCAAGAGATTCTCCTGTCTCGGCCTCTGAGTAGCTGGGACTACAGATGTATGCCACCATACCCAGCTGCCTTTGAGACATTTGACTGAAAGTTCTAAATCCAAAGCAATGCCTATGCTACCTGGAACAGGAATCTCAGGTGGGGACAGTGATGGACGTCATGGCTTCCTGGGTACTTCCCACCTGGTCCATTTGTCCAAACTACCACCATCCCTCACTCTATACACTTAGAAGCATGGCTTTCACCAGCCCCCAGGGTCCAACACATCCCTGATCCAGGCACTAGGCCCTGGGCCCCATTGCAGATGGCCTCACTCAGAGTCCCCAAGGGCCACTCCAGCCTGTACTCAGTTCCCAGGGAGGGGCCACTCATGAGCTGGTGGGGCTCCAGCTTGGGAAAATAGAAGAGAATGAGCACGGGAGACAGGAAGGCACAGGAGCACATTGGGGAAAGCATATTGCAGAGAAAAAAAAGTCTAGGCAGCCTGTGTAGCTCCCCTCCCTAGTAAAGACTGAAGGGGGGCCTGACGCGTTGTGCAGCTCCCGCACTGCACAAAGTGCCCCACAGAGGCCAGGACTGGAGGTGAAAGATGCATGTGAAGTCAGCTTGCCTAGCCCGTGACCCTATTACAGCGCTGCACCCACCCCAAGGATGGGGACTCTTTCTTATTCACACAAAGATGTGGCATGCATAAGTGGATAGCTCTGAGTCCCCATGAAGGAGGCACTCAGAATGTCACTGGCAGAACTGTGAGACCATCGCTGAAAGTCAGCCGACCCCCTTTCTCTAGCAAACACCAGGTTACCTACAACGAGCTACACCTGGGCCTGCGCTTGGTACCAGCTCTGGCCCAGCAAAACCACATCCACGATGGGCAAGTGGGGAGAACGTTACACAGATGTTGGGCTCGTTATTCCACAGCAAGCACCTGCCTAATGTCCCCCAAGACCAGGCGTCAGGCCTTTGCCTTCATCCTGAGTCTAAAGTGGCAGGCAGAAGCCCTGAACACTAAACAGAGCAACGTCTCCATCGGGGTAGCCTGTTCCCACCCTGGGCCTAAGAATCCCTCGTTCCCATTAACCAGCTATCTCCAGGGGTCCAGGGGATAATACCCTCCCGGTGGCCGCTCCGCAGGATGACATATAAGAACCACCAAAGTGCGAAGGGATTGACCCTGCTCCGCAGCGCGCTTTCAGCCTAATAGGAACAGCTGGTCAGTGAAGTGTTTGCTAGCAATTTAACAAGGCTCGAGCAGCAAGAGCATCTGCCGATAAATCAAAAGGGAGCGCCCAGCTAAATGAGGTTTAATTTAAATTCCGATCTCGAGCTGAGCGAAGAGCTTCGTGGTGCCTTCCTGTTGCCTCAGCACCAGCAAGGCCTGGCCCGTTCCCCAGCCTCCCTCCGGCCTCCTATCTGGGGGCGATGGCCCCCGGGAGTGAGCTGTAAAATCCAGCTGAACGGCAGCGAGGGAGGTAGAGAAAGACAGGAAAGAGAGAAGATGCCATTCCTCCTTTCCCAGAAACAAAAAGCTCTCCGCTCCACTTGGAAGCCATAAAACTCATCGCAGCCCTAAACACATGCACAGTGGCTGCCCCTGTGACTGCAGAGGGCAGGAGCCCACGCACAAGAGCACAAATGAGCCCGGCAGGAGGGAGGGGAGCTGTTCCATGGAAATGTCACCAGTCAAGCCGGATGACACCGCAGAAAACAAGAGCTGCTGCTTTCCCATTGTTTCCTCACACAGAGCTGGACAAAACTTTGCAACCCACAAGCAGGCCACGGACTTGAGTCAGCCCTCCTCTTCCTCTTCCTCCTCTGGCTATGAGCTGCCTGCTGCCTTGCATTTGCATAGACAAATGCACAATGCTGAATGGACTTGGTCCCCCATTTCCTATGCCCCTTGTTCCGTTATCAAAGCGGGACCCCTGGACCCTGACCGCGACTTGACAAGTTCTCGCTGCATGTGCTCATCTGGCAGAGGGCAGTACAGGAAGCTGAGCCTGAGTCACCACTGATGTGTCCTTGGAGGGGCCTGTGCCAGCTTCCTGTCCCACTGGGACCAGCAATGGCTTTCACAAGGGCCGGGTCTCAAGGGTGCAGCAGGCAGGGGGTGACTCAGAGAGCTGCCCTGGTGGGCCCACTACCAGCGGATGCCAAAAGTCTGGCCTAAAGTTCATGCACATTGATCGAACATCATCACACACACACACACACACTTTCCCAAGGCAAAGCCTTTCCTCCTCCTGTTATACTCTGCCCAGTTAATCGCCCCAACTTCATCCTTCTTCCAAGCTTCCCTTGAAACCAGCACACATTCATCAAGAACAAGAACAAGCAACCTTATACCCTTTTGGAATAGGTTTCCGGGCTGACAGGCCAGGCCAATACCAAACACTGAGGTAGGGGCCCGACTGGGTCCTTGGAGCTACTTTTGGCTAGAAGCTTAAAAATTAAAATAAAAGGATAAGGATTCTTCACCCTCCCCATCCCCTCAGATATTAACAAGCAGACAGCTCCAGAGATAAGACACAGAACAGGCTGAGCCTCCCTAGACCGCTCACGAGGCACAACCCAGTACCAGCTCTCCCTGATGTAGGCAAGGCAGAGTCTCCCTAGGCCATCTGCAAGATAAGACACAAGACAGATGGGGGGGAGATAACACATGGGTTAACTGCTTTTGTATCTTGCTTATGCTAAGTGTAATCTTTCGCTTACTCCTCCCTCCCCTCCACAATGACAAAATGTATAAAAATCTTGTAATTTCAGTGCTTGAGGTCCAGATCCGAAGCTTTTGCTTTCTGGGCCTTCACTGGTGGATAAAGCAGCCTCTTTTCCAACTCCGGTCACGGTGTTCCTTTGTCTCTGAGACCAAACATCCTGCAACAACACAGGAGAGTATCTTCTAGGAATTGTATTCAACTGCTGGTAAAAACAAGAAGACAGAAGTTTATTTTTCTCTCACATAAAACTGGCATGGCGAGGGGCGTCAAGGACCAAGGCGCCTTTGATCTCCGGACTCTGTATCTTAAGCTTCTGGCTTTCTCCCTGAGAGTCGCTTCATGAGTGAAGATTGATGCTGGAACACTAGTAATGTCCAGGATCTAGGAAGGAGGCAGAGGAAAGCATGACAGACACCACCACCACCACAGCACTTGACAACTGTGTATCCTGTAAGGAACTTTTAGAACACTACAGTGATGCATGCATACCTATGTTCACAGCAGCACGATTCACAATCACCAAGTTATGGAACCAACCTAGGTGTCCATCAACAGATGAATGGGTAAAGAAAGTGTGGTATATACTCATAATGGAAGTTTACTCAGCCATAAAGAACAAAATTATGTCATTTGCAGGAAAATGGATGGAACTAGAGGATACTACGCTAAGTGAAATCAGCCAGTCTCAGAAAGTCAAGGGTCATATATTTCCTCTCATATGTGAAAACTAGAATAAAAATAGCAAGCAAAAGGGACTCCAGTCAAATAAGGAAAGTAGAATGATAGAAGGAGATTGGGGGAGGGACATGGGGAGGGGAAAAATGAGGATTGAGGAAGAAAATGATTCGAATAAGGTTACGTCCATATAAGAAGGTTTCACTACCAATTTCACTAATATGTATGAGGAGGGAAGAAGGCGAGTGGTGGAGGGGTATACGGAGGGGAAATACATCAAGTGATGTGTACATGTATGTTTGTATCACTTTGAATCTTGCTATGATGTATAATTACACTGCACCAATAAAAGTATTCAAAAAAGAAGCTTCTGCCCATCTTTTAACAAGTTCCACTCAATAATTTCTTTGTATATCTCACTGACCAGAACCTAGTCACATGGCCACACCTAGCTACGTAGGAAGATGGGAACTGTGGTCAATGAGCCAGGCATAATGCCACCTCCTGCGATAAGTAGGGATTCTTCTACAAAGGAAGAGAGCGGAATGGATTTGGTGGCAGCATCTGCATTTCATTATACTATTCAACAGTCCTGCCAGTAGGTCCTGTGCTCAAGATGGTGACATTCAGACCGGGTGACCAGAATGTCCAAGGAATTCTGTCTAAGCAGCACCTAATGGATGTTACAGCTATGCCAGGTGGGACAGAGGTCTATAGTGACTGTCACAGGACCCAGTCCTGATTGCAATGACATCAGTGACTCAGATAAAGATTTCCTAGAAAACTAGAAGACAGGATCTTTGTTCCAGGCAGGAGGGACACATAGAAAAAAAAAAAGCAAGCAAATGCACCACCATGTGACAGCTTCTGTGGGAGCCCCGAAGCGAGAGGCTTCAGGGAAGGGAAGGGGACATAGAGTGACTTGCCCTGGATTCTGACCTGGGAGTTGGCTCTGGATCCTGGGCCCTCCCCAAGACAGCCTTGGCATCTATGGGGTTTATACATGCATTGATACCAACATAGTAAATAAACTACATGTCTTTTTGCTCACACTGTCTATGCTGAGTAAATGTGTGCGGGTTGGTCAAAATGAGCCACAAAGTTCTGTATTGCTGGTTTTCAGTGACGTCGAAGAGAGGAGGAGCTGACTATGGCAGGGTTAGATTCTTTGGCACCTGGAAAACAGAGCCTCGACTTCTCTCCCTCAGATAGACGGGTGTGATGGTGTTTAAACGGCCCTCAGCATGCTCTTTCAGGAGCTGGGTAAACTCAATGCCCCAAAGGAAGAGAGGAAGGGAGGGCCTACACCCCAGCCCACAGCCCATACCTGAACCAGGAACACTGCAAGTCTGTATCCACAGTCATAGAAATTGTTCCTGATCATATTTTGATTTGCTTCACCTTTTATATTTTGAAGTGACATTAGACTCACAAGTCATATAAAAATAGTAAATTCCCACTTACTCTTCCCCAAGTTCCCCAAATTATTACATCTTACAAAATCATAGGACATTCTCAAAACCAAAGAACTGTCATTGGTTCAATATCATTACCTAAACTACAGACTTTATTCATATTTTACTATTTTTTTTTGTAGTACTGGAGATTGAACCCGGGGTGCCCTACCACTAAACTACATCCCCACCCCTTTTTGTTTTATTTTGAGACAGGGTCTTACTAAATTGCAGAGGCTGACCTCAAACTTGTGATCCTCCTGCTTCAGCCTCCCTAGTAGCTGGGATTATAGTCATGTGCCACCACACCCAGCTGTATTTTACTATTTTAGCACATGGAAGTATTCTGTAAATAATAATATTTACATCAGAAGTGTCCTGGTCCCAGAGTGAAGGTCCCTTTTATGGTCTTCCTGCAATCTCTAGTCCCCGACACCCGCTGATTGTGCTCCATTACAATAATGTTGACACTTTTTAATGTTATATAAACTAAGTCATGCCATATGCAACTCTTCTGTATTTCTTTTTCCATTCAGCATGATGCCCCTAAGATCCACCCAAATGGGTGTATATATCAATAGCTCATTCCCTTTTATTGATAAGTGGTATTCCTAGGTATGGATGTATCTGAGTTTAAGCATTTACTGCTGAAGGACATCTGTTTTGGGGTTTTGTCTATTAAGAATTAAACTACAAGCTGGGTGTGGTGGCGCATGCTTATAATCCCAGTACTTGGGAGGCTGAGACAGGAGGATCCGGGTTCGTGGCCAACCTCAGCTACTTAGTGAGGCCCTCCGCAACTTAGTGAGACCCTGTTTCAAAATAAAGAATAAAAAATAGGGCTGGGGGGTGTAGCTCAGAGGTAAAACGCCCCTGGGTTCAATCCCCAGTACTGCAAAAAAAAAAAAAAAGAATTAAACCACTATAAATATTTCTGTACTGCTATAAACACTTCTGTGCAGGTGTTTGTGTGAAGGTAAACTCCCATTTATCTTGGGTAAATACCCAGGACAGTAATTGCTGGGTCATATGGTTAAGTATATGTATAACTTTACAAGAAGCTGCCACAGTTTTCCAGGGTGCCCATGCCATTTCATATCCCAGCAGCGTGTGAGTTCCAGCTGCTTCACATCCATGCAGCAATCGACTTGGTCAATGTTTTTTTATCTCATCCATGATAATGGGTGTACGATGGCATCTCATTATGCCTTTAATCTGTATTTCTCTAATGGCTAAGGATATTGAACAGCCTTCCATGTGCTTATTTGCCATCCACATATTCTGTTTGGTAAAGTGTCATTTGAATCTTTCTCCTACTTCTTGATTGCGTTGATTTCCTACTGTCAAGGTTGTATTTTCTAGATGCAAATTCTTTATCAGATATATGATTTGCAAATATCTTCTAGTCTGCAGCTTGTCCTTTTATGCTATTAACAGTATCTGTCATATAGCAAAAGTTTTTATTATTTGTGTTTTTGTGGTACTGGGGATTGAGCCCAGGGGCATTCTACCTCTGAGCTATACCCCAGCCCTTTATATTTCTTATTTTGAAACAAGGTTTCACTAAGTAGCTGAGGGCCTCGCTAAGTTGCTGAGGCTGGCTTCGAAGCTGAGATCCTCGTGTCTCAGCCTCCAAAGTACTAGGCTTATAGGCATGTGACACCCCGCCCCCCTCTAAGTTTTTAATTTTGATGAAGTCCTATGTAAAGAAATATTCACCTAAATCTAGGTCACAAAGATTTTTATTCTGAAATCTTAGTTTTACATTATATATATGTATAAAATCATATTTGATATATATATATATCAAAGAATCAGATATATATATATATATTATATATCCCATTGCTAATTTCTATATAATGTATGAGGCTTAGGTTTAGGGTTGGTTTGTTTATTGCCTATAGATGCCCAATTTTTCAACTAACATTTGGTGAAAGACTATCCTTTCTTTTTGAATCACTTTTGTGCCTCTATAAAAAAAATCAGTTGGTTATACTTTTGTGGGTCTATTTCTGGACTTCATCCTGTTCCATTGATCTATGTGACTATCCTACCTGGTTACTGTGACCATATAATAAGCCTTAAAATCAGAAAATGTTATTATTCCAGCTTCATTTTTCTTTCTCAAAATTGTTTCAGCTATTCTAGCTCTGCCACCTTGACACATAAATTTTAGAATCAATTTGTCTATATCTACAAAAAATCCTGCTGAGACTTCCACGGGAATTGCATTAAACCTATAGATCAATTTTTGAGGGAACTGACATCTTTATTGTGTTGAGTCTGCCAATCCCTGATGCACTATGTTCTCCCTTTACTCAGACATTTAATTCCTTTCATCAGCATTGTGTAGTTTTCAGCATACAGATCCTGGATCCTAAGTATTTCTTTCTCTTTTTTTCCTTATTTATTACAAATGGAATTTTGTTTTTAATTTTTGTTTCCAGTTGTTCATTACTAGTATATATAAGTAAATACAATTGATTGTGTGTTGGCCTTGTATCCTTAGTGACCTCACATTTTAGTTCTAGGAGCTCTCATATAGATTCTCTGACTTTCTACATACATAATTATGTCACCTACAAATAGGGAAAGTGCTATTTTGTATTCATTGTGGTGTATCACTATTTTCATATGTTGTTGGATTCAATTTGGCAGCATTTGATTGAGGATTTTGTGTCTATGGTTATGTTAAAGTGCTGATCTATATACCTCTCTCTTTCTCTCTTTCATCAGGGAAATGGTTGCCTCATTAAATGAATTATGAAGTGTTGTCTTTTCTTTTACTTTCTCTAAGAGGTTATGTAAAACTGTTGTTATTTCTTCCTTAAATGGCTGGTAGAAATAACCAGTAAACCTGAAGATTTCTTGTTCAGAAAAAAAATTTAACTATGAATTATATTTCCTTAATAATTATGGAATTATTCAGATTATCTGCTTTATCCTGGGTGAGTTTTAGCAGCTTAGAGTTTTTGAGGAATTGATCCAGTTCATCAAAATTGTCAATTTTATTTGTGTGGAACTGTTATCAGTTTTCCCTTGTTATCCTTTAAATACCTATGCAATCTGTATTAATATCCATTCTTTCTTGATATTAGAAATTTGTGTTTTCTATCATTTCCTTTCTCAGTCTTGCTAGAAGTTAATCAATTTTATTGATCTCTTCAAAAAATCAGATTTTTTATTAATGTTCACCATTGTTTTCTGTTATCGATTTCTGCTCTGATTAATTCTACTTTTTTGTCTTCTTTTTGCAGTATCCTGGAAGCTTGGATTACTGATGTGAGTCCTTTCTTCTTTCCCGATACCAGCAGTTAGTGTGCCAAGTTCCTTCTAAGCACTACGTGAGCTGGAGCACTGCTCTAGATGTTGATGTTGTATTTTCATTTCATGCAGTTCAATCTACTTTACACGTCTCTTGAGACTTCCTAAGGAAGATTTTGATGTGTTGGATGGACTGTTCTATAAATATTCATTAGAGCATGTTGGTTGGTGGTGGTGTCGAATCCTTTCATATCCTTGTTGAAATCCTGTCTTGTAGTTCTCCTGGTTGCTGAAAGCACAGTGCTGCAGTCTCTGACTATATGTGCATTTTCTTCTTTCAGTTGTGTTACTTTATGCTTCAGATACTTGAAACTCTGTTGTCTGATGTATTTACAGTTAGGTATGTCTTGTTGGTAAATTGACCCTCTTCTCATTATACAATGTCCTTTTTTCCCTGGCAATTTCTTATGCACAAAAGTCTACCTTGCCTGATAGGAATATGTTCTGTTTTCCTTTTGACCAACTTTGCACAATGTATGTTTGTTTGTTTGTTTGTTGTACTTTTATCTATACTCCTATAGCTGAAGGGAGTTTCTTAGAGACAGCATTGAGTTAAGTCATGTTTTAAAATCCATTCTGCTAATCTCTATTTTTAATTGATGTGTTTAGACACATATTTAATGTAATTGTTGGTATTTTAGAACTTATGTCTGCTTTTTTATGTTTATATTTTATTGGTGCATTATAATAGTGGGATTCACTGTTATATATTTGTACATGCAAATAACAAAATTTGGCCAATTTCATTCCCCAATACTTCCCCTTTTCCTCCCCTCCTCCTCCCCCTGATCCCCTCCCTGCCTCTACTCTACTGGTCCCCGTTCTATTTTCACGAGATCCTCCCCCTCCTTTTATTTTTCCTTTTTTCTCTTTAGCTTCCACATATGAAAGAAAACATACAGTCCTAGTTCTGCTGCTTTACTATTTGTTTTTCCCCTTCCCTTTGTTCCTTTGTTTCCCTTTCCTGCCTTCTCTGGGTTGCTGGAACAATTTTTAGAATTCCATTTTATCTACAATGTTGTTGTATATATAGTTTTTTAAAGTGATAGTTGTAGTGATAACAACATATTTGCATGCATACCTTATTCTAGTCTACCAATAGCAACAACTTCCCACTTTAAGTGGAATATTAAAACCTCACCTCCATGTTGGATTCTTTACCACCCTCCCTGTGAGAGAATGGTCTCAAATATTACCACTAAATATGTTGAGAAGCACATCAAACTGTTATATTTTTCCTTCTATTATCAAAATTTTAAACTTAAAACTCAAGAGAAGAGTGATCTATTATATTTATCTAGATATATTTACTCTTCATATTCCTTTTTCATCATGGCTGATGTTTCCAAATTTTTTCTGTTATTATATCCTTTCTGTTTGAAGAATTTTCTGTGGCAATTTTTTTAGCATATTTACAGACAACATATTATCTTAGTTTCCCTTCATTTGAAAAGGATTTTATTTCATCTTCATTCCTAAAGGAAGCTTGCTAGATATACAATTCTGGACTGACAGTTTTCTTTCAGCACTTGAAAAACATTCTGCCACTGAAATGGAACCACCATATGACTCAGCTATACCGCTCCTCCATATTTATCCAAAAGAATTAAAGTCAGCGTGGTAATGAAGACCCACGTTTATAGCTGCACAATTTACAATAGCCAAATTACAGAACTATCCTAGGTGTCTACCAACACACTAAGGAATAGAGAAAATGTGGTATATGCACACAATGGAGTTTTATTCAGCCATAAAGAAGAGCAAAATTATGTCATTTGCAGGGAAATTGATGGAACTTGAGAACATCAGATTAAGTGAAATAAGCCAGACTCAGAAAGTCAAGGGTCATATGTGTTCTCTCATATGTGGAAGCTGAAGAGAAAAAAAGGAAGAAAAAGTGGGGGGGTCTCATGAAAATATAAGGGAGACCAGGACAGTGGAGGAAGGGAGGAAAGGGGGAGGTACTAGGGACTGAAACTGACCAAATTGTTATGAGCATGTACAAATTATATAACAACAAATCTTACTATTTTGTATTATTGTAATGCACAATTTTAAAACAATAACATTCTCCCCCTTCCTCTGGCCTCAATGGTTCTGATGGGAAACTCACTGCCATGAAGGTCATCCTCCCCTCCAGGTACAACAGCATTTCTCTCTGGCTGCTTTCAAGATATTCTCCTTGCCTTTAATTTTCAGGAATTTGATTATGATTCTATACATGGATTTCTTTAAATGTGTCCTGTTGGTGATCTCAGCTTCTGAAATCTATAAATTTATGTCTTTCACTAAATTTGAGAAGTTTCCTGTCATTATTTCTTTCTTTTTTATTTTTTTGAATTGGTGTGTTGTAATCATACAACTTGATGGGTTTCAGGGTGGTAGAAGTATATTTTCACACCATGGTCAATTAGCCCTCCCCCGATTCACACCCCCATTTCCTCCCCCTTCCCTATTTCTCATATTAGTTGACTTTGGTATATTTGCATATGTACATCCTGTGCATTAGGGTGTTTCTGTCTTCCCCCCTCCCATCTCCCTCAGTTAGTTCTCCTTCTTTGCTCACCTAAGGTTTTCTCCATCTTTGTCTGGAGTCCCTCCTATGCCCTATTCTCCCTAGCTTCCACATATTAGGGAGAGCATCCGACTTTTCACTTTTTGTGACTGACTAATCTCACTAAGCATAATGTTCTCTAATTCCACCCACTTTCCTGCAAATAACATAATTTTGTTCTTGATGGCTGCATAAAATTCCATTGTGTACATATCCCATACTTTTGTAATCCATTCATCTGTTGACTGGTTTTTCAACCATTTTATTCATTTATTCAACATTTTGGCTGGTTCCATAGTTTGGCAATTGTGAATTTTGCAACTATAAACATAGATACCCATGCATTAGTCTGGTAATTTGGTTTCCATTCTTTTGGGTAGATACCTAGAAATGGTATTGCTGGGTCATATGGTAGGTTCATTCCCAATCTTCTGAGGATCCTCCACACTGTTTTCCAAAGTGGTTGCACTAATTTGCAATCCCACCAACAGTGTATTAGGGTTCCTACTTCTCCACATACTCACCAGCATTTGTTATTGTTTGTGTTTTTAATGATTGCCATTCTAATTGGGGTTAGGTGAAATCTCAGGGTAGTTTTGATTTGCATCTCTCTAATTGCTAATGATGCTGAACATTTTTTCATACACTTATTGGCCATTTGTATTTCTTCTTTTGTGAAGTGCCTATTTAGTTCACTTGCCCATTTTTTGATTAGGTTGTTTGTGTTCTTAGTGGTGAGTTTCTTGAGTTCTCTGTATATTCTAGATATTATTCCTCTATCAGAGGAGTAGCTGGCAAAAATCTTCTCCCATTCTGTTGGCTCTCTGTTGAGGTTTTTTATAGTTTCCTTTGCTGCACAGAAGCTCTTCAGTTTAATGCAATCCCACATATTGATTCTCTTTTTAACGTCTTGTGCCTTTGGGGTCTTGTTGAGGAAGTTTTTGCCTGTGCCTATGTGTTGAAGAGTTGGACCCATGCCCTCTTCAAGCAGGTGCAAGGTCTCTGGTCTAATTTCCAGGGCTTTGATCCATCTCGAACTGACTCTTGTGCAGGGTGAGAAAGTGGGGTTTATTTCCATTTTTCTGCATGTGGTTAATCAGTTTTGCCAACACCATTTGTTGAAGAGGCTACCCTTTTTCCAGTGTATGTTTTTGGCTACTTTGTCAAAAATCAATTGGCTGTAAGTGTATGGATTTGTTTCTGAGTCTTCTATTCTGCTCCATTAGTCTATGTGTCTGCTTTTGTGCCAATACCATGCTGTTTTTATTACTATGGCTTTGCAGTATAGTTTGAAATGAGGTATTGCGATGCCTTCTGCATGGTTCTTGTTGCTGAGAAATACTTTGGCTATTCTTGGTTTTTTGTTGTTCCAAATGAATTTAAGGACCGATTTTTCTATGTCTGTGAAGAATGACTTTGGTAATTTAATGGGTATTGCATTGAATCTGTAGATCACTTTTGGAAGAATGGCCACTTTGATGATATTTATTCTGCCTATCCAAGAGCATGGGAGGTCTTTCCATCTTCTAAGATCTTCTTCAATTTCTTTTTTCAATGTTTTATAATTTTCCTTGCAGAGGTCATTTACACCCGTGGTTAGGTTTATTCCTAAGTATTTTTATTGTTTTAGGGGATATCGTGAGTGGAAATGTTTTCTGGATTTCATTTTCAGTGGATTTATGGATTTATGGTTGGTATATAGAAAAGCCTCTAATTTTTTTACGATTGATTTTGTATCCAAACACTTTGCTGAATTTGTTGATCAGTTCTATAAGCCTTTTGATTGAGTTTGTTGGGTCTTGTAAGTATAACATCATGTCATCTGCAAATAGAGATAGTTTCAGTTCTTCCTTCTTTATTTCCACTCCTTTGATTTCCTTCTCTTGCCTTATTGCTCTGGCTAGAGTCTCTAGTCCTATATTGAAAAGGAGCGGTGACAGTGGACATCCTTGTCTTGTTCCTGTTTTTTCGAAGTTTTCCCCATTCAACATGATGTTGGCTGTGGACGTATTGTGTATTGCCTTTATGATGTTGAGGTATGTTCCTTCTATTCTGATTCTCTGCAATGTTCTTATCATGAATGGGTGTTGAATTTTGCCAAATGCTTTTTCCGCGTCTATTGAAATGATCATGTGTTTTTTGTCTTTAGTTCTGTTTATGTGGTGGATTACATGGATTGTTTTTCGTATGTTGAACCAGCCTTGCATCCCTGGGATGAACCCAACTTGGTCTTGATGTATGATGTTCGTGATGTGGTTTTGAATGCGCATTGCTAGTATTTTGTTTAGAAGTTTTGTGTCTAAGTTCATTGACGATACAGGTCTGTAGTTTTCTTTTCTTGAGCTGTCTTTATTTTGTTTTGGTATTAATGTGATGTTAGCTTCATAGAATGTATTTGGGAGAGTCCTATTTCTTTCTATTTCACGGAATAGATTGAGGAGTATTGGATTAGTTCTTCTATAAAGGTTTTATAAAATTCACCTGGGAAACCATCTGGACCTGGGCTTTTCTTTGATGGTAGGCTCTTTATTGCTGCTTCAATGTCTTTGATTGCTATTGGTCAATTTAAATTTTTTATATCTTCTTGATTCAACTTAGGAAGGTTGTACATGTCTAGAAATATGTCAATTTCTTCTAGGTTTTCCATTTTGTTGGAGTATAGTTTTTCAAAGTAGTTTCTGATAATCCTCTGGATTTCCATGCTGTCAGTGGTAATATCACCTTTTTCATCTCTTATTTTAGTAATTTGGGTTGATTCTTTCTTTCTTTTGGTTAGGTTGGCTAGTGGTTTATCTATCTTGTTTATTTTTTCAAGGAACCAGCTTTTGGTTTTGTTAATTTTTTGTATTGTTTTTTTATTCTCTACTTCATTTATTTCTGCTCTGATTTTAATAATTTCCTGTCTTCTACTGGCTTTGGGGTTAGACTGTTCCTGCTTTTCAAGGGCTTTGAGGTGTGTCATTAGATTATTTAGTGATTTTCTGTTCTTCTTATGTGGGCACTCAGTGCTATGAATTTTCCTCTTATTACTGCCTTCAGTGTGTCCCAGAGATTTTGATATGTTGTTTCTCTGTTTTCGTTTGTTTCTAGGAATTTCTTAATTTCTCCCCTTTTTTCTTCTCTGATCCATTCCTCGTTCGGCAGTGTGGTGTTCAGTCTCCACGTGTTTAGGATGTTTCTCTGGGTCTTCTTAGAGTTGATTTCTAGTTTCATTCTATTATGGTCAGAAAAGATGCAGGAGATTATGTCACATTTTTTGAACTTGCTAGTACTCACTTTGTGGCCTAGGATATGGTCTATCTTAGAGAAGGTTCCATGAGCAGCTGAAAAAATATGAATTCAGCTGTAGTTGGGTAGAATATTCTGTATGTGTCTACTAGGTCCATTTGGTTTATGGTGTTACTTAGGTCTGAGGCATCTTTACTGACCTTTTGTCTTGAAGATCAATCTAGTGGTGTGAGAGGTGTGTTGAAGTCTCCCAATATTATTGTATTTGGATCTCTGTGTGATTTAATGTCACGAGGAGTTTCTCTTATGAAAGTGGTGGCACCTATGTTTGGGGCATAAATGTTGGCTATTGTTATATCCTTTTGCTGGATTGTTCCTTTTACCAGTAAGAAATTTCCTTCTTTGTCTCTTCTGATAAGTTTAGTTTGAAGTCAAATTTGTCTGATATCATAATTGCTACTCCTGCTTGTTTTCGAGTTCCGTTAGTGTGGATTACCTTGCTCCATCCCTTCACCCATAGTTTGTGCATATTTTTATTTGTAAGGTGTGTTTCTTGCAGACAGCATGTAGATGGATTGTGATGTTTTAATCCATTTTGCCACCTTATGTCTTTTGATTGGGGAGTTGAGGCCATTTATATTCAGTGTGATTATTGAGAGATGTTGTTTTAATTCCTAACATTTTGAGTTTTAATTTCTGTTTGAGGTAGTGTTTTCTCTTTGCCTAGTTGTTTGTTTGATGGAAATCACTGTTTCTTTGGTTCTGACGCCTCCTTATTATTTCTTCTTTGTAATTAATCTCTTTGAGTATTTTCTCTAGTGCTGGGTTTGAAGACATAAAGTCTTTCAGCTTCTGTTTGTCATGGAAGGTTCTTATTTCCCCATCAAATTTGATAGATATCTTTGTTGGGTAGATAAATCTTGGCTGGAAGTTGTTTTCTTCCAGAGTTTGTAATATGTCTCCCCAGGCCCTCCTGGCTTTCATGACTTGGTTTGGAAGGTCAGGAGTGATTCTTATTGGTTTGCCTCTGAATGTTACTTGCTCTTTTGCTTTCACTGCCTTTAAGATTCTCTCCTTGGCCTCTACATTAGTCAATTTGATTATTATGTGGCATGGTGAACCTCTTCTCTGATCTTGTCTATTAGGGGTTCTATGTGTTTCCTGTACCTGTGTGTTGACCTTTTTTCTATATTTGGAAATTTTTCTAATATTACTTCTCTGAATAGATTATTGATTCCTTTGGTTTCAGCTTCTATTCCCTCCTCTATGCCTATTATTCTTAGGTTTGCTCTTTTAAGATTGGCGGAGATCTCTTCAATGTCCAATTCTTGCTGTCAAATTGTTTTTTCTAATTTATATACTATGCGTTCATTTTTGGAGAGGTCATCTTCTAAGAGTGAGATTCTGTTTTCCATGTGGTCTAGTCTATTGTTGATGGTCTGTATTGATGCCTTCATTTCAATTATTGCATCCCTCACTTCCTTCAGAGCTTCTTTTTGATTCCTGTTCAGAGTGTCGGATTCTTCGTTTATTTGATCCTTCATTACTTTCAGGCTCTCTCTGAATTCTTTTCTGAAATCCTGTATCATTCCCTCTATTGAATTTCTGAACTGTCCTTCTGGCAATCTTTGCACTTCTGAGTTGGTGGGTTCTGTTGTTGTGGGATTGTGGGGGCTCATTGTTTCTTTGCTATTCTTCCTTTTCATGATTTCAGGTTTCTTATGTTTATACCTTTGTTGCTTTGGGTAGTTCTCTCTCTCTCATTCTGTAGGTATCCTATGTCTAATCCCTCTCCCTTTATAGTTTCTTATCCTGGAGGTATAGTTGCTACTAGGTGAGCCTTAAAGTTGAATAGCCTTTACTGAATGGTTATTCTCACTTGCTCAGTATAATATCCATTTGCAGGCCCAATTCTTGGTCTCCTTCAGTGATTGGGACCCTTGCATGGTGCCTCTCACTACCTGTGCAGGCGACCAGTGCCACTATTGCCCCTCTCACTGCAAGTGTGGGTCTCTGTGTTCTCCACTTGGGCTGTCCCTATGTCTCTCTCTGTCTACACCTATGGCAGTTGTCACCAGCAAGGGGCCCTGGGCTTGTGTCTCTCTTTGCCTACAGAAGTGGCAGACGTTGCTTTGACCCGATTCTGTGCAAACACGGAACTCCACATTTTCCACAGAGAGGGCTGGTTTGGTACAATTTCCCCCAGGTACCACTACTGTATGTCCTGTGGTGATCCCCGGGGACTCTATAAGGGCTCTGCGACCCGCGGGCTGCAAGTCTGTCCCACCCAAATGTCACTAGGTGCTGAATGCTATTCACGCGTCTACCACGTCCCACAACAAACCCCACTCCCACCTCCGCCGGGACAATCTGCACAGTCTCAGACCCCGCGAGTCCCTGTGTCCGTGCTGGGTGGTCTCCCCTTGGGGCGGCTCGGTGACTTACGGTCTTATTGAGCACTGCTCTTAATCTCTGGGGGGGTGGGCTCAGCCACTACTGCAGGTTCTGGTCAGGCCTCCGGGCCCTGGGGACTCTGCCGAGCGTGGATCGAACTGCAGCCACTGTTGCAGCCGCCATTTGGTCTCGTGAGTGTGGAGCAAGCCGCTGCTTGCCTTTGTCTCCGCTGATTTGCAGTTGAACTCACAACAGGTCTCTGGCTTCTCTGCTGGCAGCGTGTGGAAGCCGCAATGCCGGTAGCAGCTGGCGCTGTCTGGCCAAGATGGCGCCGCCGCTTTTCCTTAGGTAAGGCGCTTGGATCTTTTTACTTTCCTCTGTTTTGTCTTCTGGCCTTGATTCTGTCGTGTTTCAAATTTTTCATTGTTTAGTTCAAGTTTTTGGTGCTTTTCTTCTCCTGTCAAGAAGTTGCTTTCAGAGCGATTGAGAGGCAAGTCTCAGAGAGATCATAACATGGTATCGCCCCCTTAGTCGACATCTTGGAACTTCCTCCTATCGTTATTTCTTAAGATACTTGTTGAGCCTCTTCTCCTCTTCTCCTTCTAGGACTCTGATTATATAAATGTTCGATCTTGGGGGGGTTATTTTTGTTTTTTTTTGTTGTTGTTGTTGTTGTTGTTGATGTTGTTGTTTTGAGGTACTGGGGATTGCACCCAGGGGCATTCTACCTCTGAGCTACACCCCCAGCCCTATTTTTTATACTTTATTCTGAAACCGGGTCTCACGAAGTTGTGGAGGGCCTCACTAAGTAACTGAGGCTGGCCGCGAACCCGAATCCTCCGGTCTCCACCTCCCAAGTACTGAGATTACAAGCGTGCGCCACCACGCCCGGCCCTGGGGGGGTATTTTTGGTTTTTTGTTGGTTGGGTGGGTGGGTGGGTGGGTGGGTGGTCAGTTGTTTTTTCTGATACTGGGGATTGAATCCAGGAGCATTCTATCTCTGAGCTACACCCCCAGCCCTATTTTATTTTTTATTTTGAAACAGTGTATTATTATGTTGCTGAGGGCCTCACTATGTTGCTGAGGCTGACCTCAAACCTGCAATCCTACTGTCTCAGCCTCCCAAGTACTGAGATCACAAGTTTTTGTCATTTCGTCTTTTGTCACAGGTCCTTGAGACTCAATTTTTTTAAAGCTATGTTCTTTCTTTCAAAAATTGAGTAATTCCTATTGACTTATCTTCAAGTTTACTAATTTTTTCCTTTGTTCTTCTTTTGCTGTTGAACCCATCCTGTGAATTTTTAAGTTCTGATTATTTTATTTTTCAGTTCTACAATTTCCATTTATATCTCCCACTTTTTACTGAGAGTTTGTAATTCTCTATTTGTTTCAGGAGTATTCATCATTGCTTGTTGGAACACCTTTGTGATGGCTACTTTACATACTGTGAGATCACTCTAACATCTCTGTTATCTCAGTGTTGGCATTTGTTTCATTCTAATACTTTTTTGGCACGTTGTAACTACACATCACAATGAGGTTCAAAGTGATACAAACACATGCACACAGCACTTGATGTATTTCATTCTGCAAATTTGAATTAGGATTTTCCTGGTTCTTGGAATAAAAGCTACTTTGGATTGTATCTTAGACATTTTGAGTATTATGTCATGAGACTCTGGTACCTATTTAAAAACTAAACTTTAGCAAGCACTCAACCTTTTTAGGTTCAGAGCACACATTCTGGCCCACTTTTGTGGGCCTGTGGTTTAAGTTTTGATTTAGTCTTCAAGGCCTTTAGAGTGTTATTGTTATGTTCCTCTGTCCCACTTGTATACTATCCAGAGATGAATCTGAAACCTGTGTGGTATCACCATGATTCTCAAATCCATTGCTGAGTTGATTCTGAGGCTTTTCAGTCATGGGCCACTTGAGGGTCTGTGCATGACTTCATTAACAAGGCTTGAAATCCCTTTATTCAGAGAAAATTACAGGAGGTTACAGTGACAGGTGGGGGGGGTAGCCTAGGGTGCCTCCTCCTTAATGCAGGGAAGGAATGGTCCAGCTGGCTCTGACCAGAATCCTCAGCCACTGTGCCCATGGGAAGGGAGATGACTGCAGCTTGTTTCTGTCTTTGCCTGGCATAAGGCAGAAGGAGTCAAAAGAGTTCTGCCCTCCAGGATCACCCTGTTCCAGGTCCTTTAGCTAGAGAATGCAGGCTTTTCTTGGTTTTTTTTTTTTTTCAACTGAGCCAGGTAGCATTTCCAGGCTCAGGGCCTCTCTAGTGCCCAGGCTAGGAGACACAGGAAACACACACACACACACACACACACGTCTCTAGCCATCTGTCTTCTTTGCTCCACCTTTGAGAGTTCTCTGGTAGTTAGTGTGTTATGTATTTTATCCAGGTTTCTTAGTTGTAATTAGCAGGGGAATAGGTGAAATGCACTTGGTCCATTTTGTCTGGAACCAGAAGCCCAGACCTGAGTGGTTTTAACAGGAAGTGCAGTGCATGAATGTAACCTTAGCCTTGTAAACAGTAGCTCCCTGAGGCAAACCGTGGCCCCGGGCTCTGGGCTCAGCAGCCCCCAGTCACACAGGAGACCTCTTGTAGGTCTGTTGGTTATGTTTTGGTGACAAGATCGCATCTGTTCTTACTTCTCAACCACAGAAAAAGGTCACTAGGTTTTTATTTGTTTGTTTCTATGTAACGTGAGAGGAAAATTAACTCTTATTGTCAGACTGTGTTAGGGTAGAGGCAGGCATTTGGTGAGACTCAGAGGGTGATGCAGCTTGCTAGACAAAGCAATAAGCAGCCCACAGCCTTCGCCATGCTCAGGGGAAGGTGCCTAAGAGAGGTGAGTGGAAATGAGGCTCTTGCAGTGTGTTGTTTGCAAATAGTGGTACTGGGAAGGGGCTGAGAGGCAGCATGCAGTGTTTTTCTTTGATGGAAGAACTGCGGCTTGAGTTCACCTGTGCCCCGTCCATACCTTCTCCAGAGAGAGGAGTGTGCAACAGAGTAACATACGAAACGCACACTTTCCAACTCACTGCTGAGCCAGGCCAGCTTGACTTTGAATCTGAATACAAATTGGCTCCAGCAACTAACTCACTTCAGGCAGTAAACAAAACCAAAGAAGCAAAAACAGAAAACATTACAGAAGGAAGCGAGTCCTTCGTCACTGCACATTTGTAAGGAAGAGGGAACGTGGTTTGAACACCTGCAGTCTGTCACTCGGGGTCTGATCAGCCCCCCAGAGCCAGCCCTCCGGGGCAGCCTGGCATAGACGCCCACTCCGCGAGCATCCGGAACGTTCCTGCAAGGCGGTGCTGAGGATGCCACCTCCTCCGAAAAGCACAAGTCCCCTTCACTAAGCAGCCGTGACAAACCCTACAGGGAAGACACAAGACAGGAGCTGAGCGTCCTTGGCTTGCCATCCTAACAAAACGTGGTTTCTCTTCTGTCTCGGCGTTAGCAAGTGAATTCTCATTTCTGCTGTTTACATGTCTTAAAAGCCAACATTTTCAGCATGGTTTTGGTGTGGAAAATGATCATTCCGCAATTGGCATGCTGAGATTATTTCTTAGGCAAGGTGTTTCCTTTGAGACCCAAACTGCCGCTTGTACAGTTTTGTTATTTGAGACGACACATTTCCTGGCTGCTCGAGGAACAGCACAGGAGTAAACTGATGCATGTTTTTGGGAACGGGAGAGCCGGCCTCAGCATCTGGTGAGAGAGGAGCTGGATTTGGGCTTGTACCGGGCAGGGAACCACCACATACCACACTTGCACATCAGGCTTGGTGCTTGTCTGGCCTGGGGACGGTGCCATGTCACACGTGTGCCCGGCAGGCTTCCTGCTCTGACTTCTCACAGCAAAATTCTCTCAGGCTAGAAGGGCAGGAAATGGCCTCTGGAACCACATCCAAATGGAATGCAGAATCCGTGCAAGGAAACGCGGGCCTGCCTGCTCTCTGAGTCTCTCCAGGGCTGTTCTTGCTCTTCACACACGTGCGAGGACTCACGTGCCTCTCCCTTCTCTTCTTCATTCTTCAAGGTCTCAGAATGCTTCCC
The DNA here is from genome assembly GCA_004027185.1 of Glis glis. Taxonomy (NCBI): domain Eukaryota; kingdom Metazoa; phylum Chordata; class Mammalia; order Rodentia; family Gliridae; genus Glis; species Glis glis. The sequence continues at coordinate 36,365 of PVJS01002890.1, forward strand.
TGAGGAAGACAGTTGGATTACGGATCAGGCTTAAAAGTACAGGAACACTCATCCATGAAAGAAGTGTGTTGGGGTGTAGAAGACACAAAATGAACCTCTTGTGTGGTGTTTGGTGATCATATATCTGACGGTAAAGGCAGTAACTCAGGATATTGGAGGGTTTATACTCAAAATAAACCCCAAGTCCAGGAGGCATTCCCCTGTGGCTCTTAATATTCCCAGTGCTTCCCCATGAAATCCAATCCATTCCCTCCAAGCCTAAAAATACAGATGAGTTTTTCTATAGTAATGGCCAGCCCACCTCAAAGGGAAGCGGATCCGACTGCACAGCCCTTCCTGGTGAGCTGGGCTGTGTCACCTCTCCATCAGTCTGCCCCTCCTTGATGCCATTCCATGGCGCTGGGTTTTCCTCCAGCCACAGACCCACCACACCACAGTGCTTATGTGGAAAATAATCTTCCCCTCTGAACCATGAACCCACACAAGGTTCCTGAAAAGAGTCATTGAATGGATAGGGGTGGGCAGGTGAATGGAAGGCTGAGTGGATGGGTAAATTGATGGGAAGGTAGATGGATAAGTGGGTGGGTGGGCAGGGAGAGAGACAGATGGGTGGGTAAATGGGTGGGCAGAGGATGGATGGGTGAGTAAGTAGATGGATGGATGGGTGGGTGAGTATGTAGATGGATGAATGGATGTGTGGATGGGTGGGTGGGAGGATGGGTGGGTAGGTGGATAGATGGATGAATGGATGGATAAGTGGATGGATGGATGGATATGTAGGTGGGTGGATGAGTGGGTGGGTAGGTAGATGCATGGATGGGTGGGTGGGTGGGTAGATGGATGGAGAGATGTGTGGGTGTATAGGTAAGTGGATGGATGGATATGTAGGTGGGTAGATGGGTGGGTGGGTAGGTGGATAGATAGATGTATGGGTAAATAAATGGATGAATGGATGAATGGGTGGGTAGATAGATGATGGAAGAGGTAAAAAGGTATCAACAGTAGATTGCTCCACAATCCTTTGAAACCCCTGTCTGTGAGGAAATTGTCAGCCTTGTTGCCATCACTGCACTATAGGAAAGCCCAGCTCCTCCCCAGCTCTGGCCCTAACTTATGGATGCAGAAGTAATGAGCAGGACTTGGCGCACTTTCGCCCACACAGACATCTGTGTCTCTGCCTTGGCTGATGCAAGAACATGGTCTCTCCCAAGAAAGGAAGATAGTAATAGGAAAAGGCACTCAGCCAAGCACCAAGACACAGAGCTATTCAGTTTCAAGGCCAAGATCAACCAACTACCACTGCCCTATTCTTTATTTAAAAACTGATTGATCAGAATAAAAAAGGAAAAAAATGTGTTTGCTGGCACCATAGTATCTACCCCAATCAATCCCAGCAGAAATGAGAACACCAGTGTTGCGACAGCGTGTCAGGAAGAGGCCCTCCCATCCCAGCTGCTGGGCAGCATGGCCAGAAGCACCAGCCTTGTGGTGGGTGGAGCTGGGCTTGTTCCAGGTCCTGCTTCCAGGCCTGAGCCTGAGGTCAATGGTTCCAGGGTCTCTATCAGCCAGATCCCCGAGGGAGTGCCGCAGAGAAGTGGGATCTGGGCAGCGCCCACTGTACCCTCCCTGGCTCGCCAGCGAGTCCTCTCCCAAACTTCTTCCAGCCAATGTTCCAGCATTGTTACTCACCTTGAAGAACATGTTGCTGGCTCTCAGCTGGCAGGTGAAGTGAGGCACCCCCAGGGGGATAAACTACCGTGTCCAGCAGGGGCCTCCTTGGGAGGGGACACAAGTCTGCTTCCTCTTCCTTCCCCCTCTTTCCAACCACGCTCCAGCTTTATGCTCTGTCCTCCACCCTTCCTTCTTATCACCATGTCGTGCCTGCTGGATTGTGGGGGGCAAGGAAAGCCTTCCTTATTAATCTGCTCCCACCCACCCCTCCTCTCTCCCAAGCACATCACAAGAACCTGCTGGGACCCAACTTCCTCTCTGTCAAGCAGGCGCCAGGCCAGATGCTGCCCGAGCTTCCTAACAGCCTGGCATTTTCTTTTAAAGATCCCCAGAGTAAAGAGGTGAAGACATGAGGTAATCACAGGTACGCAGAGCGTGCAGTTCAGTAGTTCAGCTCACTGGCCACCTTCCAACTGCCCGGGAGCCACCTGTGGCGAGTGGCCGCTCTGTGAGATGCTGTGGAGAACCACTGCAGCAGCAAGTTCTCCAGGGCAGCTCTGCCCCACCGGGGTTCGGTCCCAGTGCTGAGCAGCGAGTGCCCTGACACATGGAGATGGCCATCACAGTCCCCAGGATTCTAAACTTCCACACCCAGAGGTCCTCCTTCATCTCTTCCTGAGAATACCTCAGCACTAAGTGTGAATCAGAAAGACCCCCAAGTCCCCAAACATGAGCCCCCATATTGAGCTTTTAAGCAGACACCTTCCCTGTGGTCACCACAGTCCATGCCACAAGACCACCCAGTGACCGCGTCTGCAAGAAGCCTCATGTGCCAAGAGTTGGAGTGCCGGGATCTGGCCCAAGCAGCGGTGCGAGCTGAGCAGGGAAGTGAGTGTCAACGGCGACCAAACACCAAGGAGCCGGGAGACAGGTCAAAGCAAGATCTCGTTTATTTAGAAAGACAGTCGCACTTTTAAAGTAAAGGCCATAAAGGAAATTCCAGGGCAATAAGGTGGGGCCCAATGGCACGGGACGGTCAGGTCATTAACCCCCCTCCGTAACCTATCATAGGCAGAGGCACCTGTTGTCCGTGAGCACGGAAGGAGGTAACTGCCTATCATAGCCCTCCTGAGGTTAGGTGGGGCTATCCGCGGGACCTCCCTCTGAGGGGTCCGCCAGTGCCATCTTTGCCATTGATATGCTGAGTCACTTCCACGTGGAAGAGGCCCGGTACTCTAGAACAGGCTTCTGTTAGTCCACCAGGCCCTTTCATGGCACTGGGTGGAGGGCCCAACATTGGAGGACTGAGGGAAGGCGGGGAGACAGGCCCCAGTGCTGCCCACAGGAGAACCAGCTAGCCTTTGTTTTTTGTTTTTTGGCACTAGGCATCAAACCCAGGGGCATTCTACCTCTGAGCTACACCCCCAGGCCTATTTTATTTTTTAATTTGGGACAAGCCCTATTTTATTTTTTAATTTGGGACAAGCTCTATTTTATTTTTTAAATTTGCTAAGTCGCCAAGGCTAGCCTTGAACTTGCAATCTTTTTGTCTCAGCCTTCCGAGTACTGGGATTACAGGTGTGTGCCACCACACCTGGCTGGAAGCCGGCCAGTCGTACCTTCCGAGACACTAATCTGAAGCAAGATACATGCTCTGAGAATTGTCCCAGCCAGTGTGGACTGGGACCAAGGGCTGCCTCAGCTTCCCAACCCACCAACTGACTGGGAAAAATGGTCAACAGGCTGGCTCCATTAGGGGTCCCATGACCTCTCTTTCATAGTCCTACGGGTCCTCGGGTAGCACTGAGTCCCTGTGGGCACAAGGTAGGGACACAGGAAGCATGGACTTGTCCCTGACCTCCACCGAAGGTGGGGCAAGACCTGCTTGAAAGGCAGCCCCGTGAGAAAGGCAGATCTTCCTGCCGTGGCCATCTGTCCTCAGCACCCCCCCCCCAGGCTCTTAGAGTCCAGGAGGGGCCCAGCTGCCCGGCCCCTTGCTTACCTTGTGACTTCCCTTGCTGGTTTATGGGCAGCAGGTCCTTGCCACCTGGCTCTCCTCCTTTCTGGGTAACCTCACCTTCTCCTCATGCAGAGGCGCCCCTGCCTCACGTTCCCACCTCTCCACCTAGATTCTTTCTTCTTTATCCATTTAGGATTAGGTTTTCCACTCTCTGTTGCCAAATCTGTTCTCCATGCTGCTCTGGAAGACGGGCCTCCCTGACTGCGTGGCCACCTCCCTCGGCCTTTGGCCTCCGGCTGGGGTCTGTGAGAGACACAAGCAGGTCAGAGGCGGGAGGAGAGCATGTGGGATATTTACGACCCTCACTTCCTTGCCCCTTCTGTATGTGTGTGGGGGTGGGGATTGAACCCAGGGGTACTCTACTACTGAGCTACATCCCCAGACCTATTTTATTTTTTACTTTGAAACAGGGGCTCTCTAAATTTCTGAGGGTCTCCCTAAGTTGCTGAGGCCAGCCTTGAAACTTCAATCCTCCTGTCTCAGCTTCCCAACTACTGGGATTACAGGCATGCACCACCAGTCCCAGCCTCCTTGCCCCTTCCTGGTCTTGCTGAGGTTCACTCTGCACGGCGGCCCCCCTTCTATGTCTACAGCAGCTTCCCAGCTCTGAGTCACACCATCCCCTCTCCTTTGTCTCCTTAGACCTGGAGGCAGGAATGGCTCCTCCTGTTGCTCCATCACACCTCGGTCAGGACTTCTTTAGAACCCAGAAGACGCAGCGCCCCCTGTGTGTTCTCTTCTGTAACTGCATTAGAAGCCACCGGAAGGAAGCAGAACATTTCTCAGGGTTCTGGTGCTGACTCTGCCGGGCTAGGTGGCTCTCCTTCCAAGTCTCTCCTAGGGCTGTGGTCAGACCGTAGCTGTGGCTGGGGACATCTCAGAGGCTTCCTTGCCTGCATGTCTGCCTATGCTTCGAGATCTCAACTGGGGCATCTACATACGCCCTTCCCGACCGGTCAAGGCTTCCTCACAGCGTGGCAGCTCAGTTCCCAGGGCCAGAGTCCCAGCAAGGAGCCACACAGAAGTTGTATTGTCTTAAAAAGCCACACAGCGTTACTTGTCTGCATGGCACCTGTCAGAAGCCAGTCACTGGGGCAAGTTTGTTCATATTCAAGAACAGAATCAAACTCCATCTTGCAATGGGAATAGTGCTCAAGGATTTGTGGACATGTTTTAAAACCAGCACAGATGGTAAACTGACACCTTCTGCTATGATTGCAGTCCTGATTCATATCAACCACACCCTCTCGGGTCCCCAAGTTAGAACAGAACGAGTCTATAGACTCCTGTCCCCACACTCCACACCCACTGGGTCCCAGGACCCTGTGGACTCCACCTCCCAAATTTCTCAGCTCCTCTTCACTTCCTGCCACTCATAGAGCTGAGCTTCACCGTCTCCTCTAGTTCATAGGCAACTTCCTCGCTCCCTCCCAGGGGTCACTCAGCACCGGGATGCACCTCAGGCCATACCACAGCCCTGCACACTCCTGAGGACTAGAGAGGTAAAAGGACTTGCTCAAAACCACACAGCTAACAGGAGGCAGAGGTAGGCTGCGACTTGGGGTCTTCTCCCACCCTTGTCGTGTGGGGGCAGATCTGTGGTTGTTCTTAGAAGGGATGCTCCCTCCAGAGGCCTGGAACAGCTCTCAGCCTCTTCATTCCAGGCACTAAACATGGTCTCCATTGCTGGATTTTGCAAAGAAATTGCTGCTAGAGAAATAAATGGCCACTTTTATTATTTTCTTTATTCTCATTTATCACTCAAGTAGGCATTTCCAGATTTCTGGATGTCATTGTCTCATGAAGAAACTATTCTTGCTGTTAAGGAACTTCCATTCTAAAATTATACAAGACACAGAGGAGAGAGACACTATGCTTTTCTTTTTTTGGTAAGGGCTGGGGGAAGAGCAGAAAAGGGAGAGAAAATAGAAAAGAATAGAAAGATCAGCACTGTTTGGTGGATGGAAATAGCATGAGAGTCAGCAAAGAACTTGATGGGCTCCATCCCCAAGAAGAAGAGATTTTGAAGCTGTACAACTATTTATTTATTTTTGCATATGGAATCAGCCATTTTATGTAACTGATAAAATCAAGGACAATTAGACCAAATTGAGCTTTAATTTTGGATTGAAAGTATGATTCTTCCATGGAGAACTCCCTCCCACAACATCTGAAATTACTAACTATGGAAGGCACCCTAGATAAGTGTGAGTTTATTGCTTGTCAAAAATGAAGACACTGATAAGATCCGCACACTCCCGCAGGGCATTAGAAAGTCTAGACGAGATGCAGATTAAGGACGCACTCCAGGGAGCATTATTTAAAGCATTTGCTTATTTACAGTTGGCTCAACTTTGGAACCAAAGAAGAAAAAGTAACCTTCACTCTCCTAAGGCTGGGCCTGCTGGCTGTGGGTTTGGAAGAAACAGGGGGTGTTAGGGGGCACACCACACTCAAGATCTAGATTTTCCTTACAGCTTCATTCTCTAAAATTTGATGCCCCCCCCCTTACCTTTGAAAAGAATTCTATCCCCTCTTTTCTCCAGATCTCCACCCTTTGCCAATCTGGTCCATAACAGCATCGTACCAAAGTTAAGAGTTCTGACTCTTTGAGGCCAGACAAACCTGGGTGGGACCCTCCTCACCTGACTGTCTCCCAGCGACCTGGACAAGTGATTCTCCCTCCATGCCCTGGGAGCCACATCTGCTCCACATCGGCAGCCATGTCAGCATCTCCCTCCCTCATTGCTGTTGAGATCAAGGCCTGGCACAAAGTAGAAGTTCAAAAGAGTGTTTGCTGTCATTATCCTGACTTATTATAGAAATCAGCTCAGGCCTGAACACACCTGGATATAAATTCCTTAAATAACAAAGTGCTTAAGTTGTTTTGCAGGAAAATCCTCCAAAAATTCACTCCAGGATGGTTTGAAGGCAGCTTTTCAAGAATGGACAGGTGTAGAAGTCAGCTTATCTAGCCAGTGACCTTTTGATGTCTCAAGGTCAGAATCCCCCTGCAGAACACAGCTCCCTGCAAAAGTCCTGGGACCTGCGAAAAGGCTTGAGCACCATCCACATCTGCACCACAGAGCCCCGAAACTCCCCTCCCGCCATCCACTCAGGTAGCTTCTCCCCCTCCCTTCTACACATTACTTCACCTCCAGCTGGTCAGGGAGGTGGATTTCAGGTTTTTGGTTTTGCTCCTCTCCTCTTTGCCAGTCAATCTTGCAATAAAGCTCTATCATTTTGCAAAAGGTGGTGTCCCAGGATTGGCTTCTATGCACGTTGGGCAGTGAGCCCTTGCTCGGCACCACTGCTGTCACCATACAGCCTGTGACACCTGCAGGCCCCTCGCTCGCAGAGCCTGCTGAGCACTGCTGACGGTTTTCCCTCTCCTCTCTCAGCCAGGCTTCTGTTGGAAAGCTGAGAGGCTCTGGCCAGGTTGGATGTTCTTACTGCAAGGGCTGCGGGAGTTCTGCTTGGTCCACTTGGCCCCGCAGCGAGAAGGAAGCTTTCTGTTAAGGCTGGAGAGAGGGAAGGAGGGGTTCATCTCTGCAGATGCAAGGCTTGCTACTTCCTGCGAGGATGAGGGCCTTAGGCTCAGGCAGCACATGGCGTCGGTCTCTTGCACAGCACGGCCTCCTACCTGGTGCTTGTAGGTTGGCGTCTGGACTCTGCAACATGGTGAGCCTGTATCATGGGCCGGCCTTTCACTCTGCCCTTTTGAAACTTGTCTGACTCTCCCTTCCCTGTCGGGGGGCAGAGACCGAGCGAGGTTTGGTAAGAACAGGGCCTCGCTGGAGAATGGGACCTGATAGAGCGAAGGACAGGAAGACGAATGAAAGAGGTGCGCTCAGCTTTTCTTGGCTTCCTGGAGGAGTCATGGCCCGCGGTGCACTCTATCCGCACAGTCCCTGCCTCAGAGCTTAGGAGGGCGGGGAGAGACGGAAAGCACAGGAGAGCCGCGTTCGGGACTAGGATTTAAGGAGTAAGTGGGCAGAAGTTGGGGTTTAGCCGGTGGTGGGGAGTCCAGAACTCCCTTGGGGTGTGTGCGCGTGTGCTTTAGCGCTGCCTCGGCTCAGGGAGGCGGGAGCTGCGTGTGTGCGGAGGGGCGTGTGCCAGGCGGGCAGGGTCCGCACCACCGAGGCCCTGAAGGATGTGGATTTCTTAGGCGGGCAATGGGAAGCCCCTGGAGATGTCGAGACAGGCCAGCGCCACAAAGGACCGCATTTAGGATCGGCCAAGAATAACTTTGTCCCACCAACACGCTGTGCGGGTCTCGGGGGTCACACACCTGGCTGCTACATTTCTGCTGTGGTGAGTTAATAGACTCGAGGCAATATTATCTGTCCATGCCTTTGCTTCAGAATTGAAGCCAGACTGGTCTTCCATGTCTTCATTTTTTAATGAAGTATTTTCTTTTTTTTAATCAAAGTAGCACATGCATAGAGGTTTAAAAAGTCAAATGTAACTATCAGGTGTGTAACAGAAAGCAGCTGTCCCTACCCCATCTCTCTCCCTCCCAAGTTTTATTTCTCATAAACAAAATCTTCTAAAATCTGCCTTCATATTTGTAGACATATTTCTTAAAAAGCTCTTTTCATTTTTCTTTCAGTTATAAATTTCTTGAAGACCATGCTGTCTCTCCCAAACACACACGCACACACACACACAAACACACACACGCACACACGCACACACGTATGCACACGCACACTTGCCCTCCTCTCCACTTTCTCAGAAGTTACCACTTTTTTTTTGGTGGTGTGTGTGTGTGGTTCTGGGGATTGAACCCAGGGGCATTCTACCTCTGAGCTACACCCCCAGCCCTATTTTATTTTTATTTCGGAACAGGGTCTCGCTAGGTTGATGAGAGTCTCACTACTTGCTGAGGCTGTACTCGAACCTGCCATCCTCCTGTCTCAGCCTCCCAAGTACTGAGATTACAAGCATGCGCCACCACACCCAGCTTGAGTTACCACTGTTTTCAACTCCGTCAGTGGTTAATGTGTGCTGCAGAGCTGAGCCCCTCATATACTTGAAAAACACTTTCGTCTTGTTCACCTGTTTTCTGGGAGTTCTTCCTGGTAATTGTCAGCTTGCTTGGTTTCTCCATGCAGCCATCACTGGTGCATTCCCAGCCTCTCCAGCTGAGCCCCAAGTCTCCTTTCACACCCCCCAGCATGGCCAGCCTTCTGCTCTGGGTCTGGAAAGCCCCTGTGTCTAACAGGGAACATTTGGGGGCCATGCTTCCTCAAGTACAAGGGGCTACACGAAACTTTTTTTTAAACTAGAATTATTTTGGACTTTCCTTTTAATTGTACTGGAAATTACTCTTATCCACATGCATGTCTTGGCTTCCTGAGGGTGTAAAATCAAAGCCCCTAACTGGTTTCAAATCCACTGCTGCCTCTTGATTTTGCCAGTCTGATTTATACAATAGCCTACAAGAAAACAAGAAAATGCAGCTGGTATTCCTGCCAGGTGCACAGTAATTTAACTCCATGCTATCAAAGCCTTTCCAAGGAAAAAGGCCTCCTGGGCTTGTTTTAATGAATAGATAAAGATAATTTGTAATTAGTACATTTAGTTGTTAATATGCAAATGAGGTCTGCTGTTATCTGTAATTAGCACCAAACTCTTGATCGGTAAGGATGCTGCTGAAAATTTTAGGAAAGCCTGTAATCCTCACTCAGGTCTCTAACCACTGGGGACCCCAGACCTCACCTCCAGCCCAGACTCCCCTCACAGGGTCCCTGCCTGCTGGACCTCTCCTCTCCGCCTTCCAGAAGCACCTAGGATGAGTGCACACCTGAACTGAAGTTCTGTTCCTTCCTACACCTGCAGGCCGGTCTAGGAAATCTGCTCCTTAGCCACTACCTGTTTCTCCTTCCTCCTCCATCTCCAGCAGGGCCCCCATGACCATGAATACATCACCGTCCTGCAGTCAGCCCACTCAGAAACCCAGGCCTCTGCCACAACTGCCCCCCCATCCTAGCCACTCCCCAGGCAGCTTCCCCACTGCCGCCTCCCCAGGGCCACTCCGCCTCATCGGGAGGCCTGCAGTAGCACCTCCTGCCTAGCTGGCCCTCCTAGTTCCTATGTTGCAGCCTGTGTAGTTTTCACTTCACATCTTTCAAGTTCAGTTTCAGCACAGTTTCCACTGGGAAAGACATTGGAGATCCCTGTTTCCTCACGTCTGATGCTCCTGGCCACCTTGCCTGGCTCCATACTTATCACCCTGTGCATCTGAGCACTCACGTGGGATTGCCTGTTGATCCGTCTGTTCCCTCTCCTTAAGAACAGGGATATGTGTTGCTACTCCTTATCAACTGACACACAGTAGGCCATCAATGTATGCTTGTCAAAAGAATGACTGAATGGAGTGCGGTGGTGTATACCTGTAATCTCAATACTTAAGAGGCTGAGAGAAAAGGATCGCAGGTTCAAGACCAGCCTCAGCAACTTAGCGAGAGTCTCAGCAACCTAATGAGACCCTGTTTCAAAACAAAAAAATAAAAAGGGCTAGGGGTGTGGCTTGGGTTCTGGGGTTCAATCCTCAGTACCACAAAAAACAAAAACAGAATGACTGAGCCCCTGCGTGGTGGCACACACATTACAGCAGCTACCCAGGAGGCTGAGGCAAGAGGATTGCAAGTGTGAGGCCAACCTCAGCAATTTAGCGAGATCTTGTCTTAAAAATGAAAAATAAAATTAAATTTAAAAAAGGATTGGAGATGTGGCTCAGTAGTAGAGTGCTTGCCTATCATGTACAAGGCCCTGGGTTCCATCCCCAGTACCACAAAGAAAGAAAAAGAAAGGAAGGAAGAAAGGAAGAAAGAAAGGAAGGAAGGAAGGAAGGAAGGAAGGAAGAAAAGAAAGAAAGAAAAAGAAAGAAAGAAAGAAAGAAAGAAAGAAAAAGAAATTGAGTCTCAGATTGTTTTTAAAAGTTCTCCATTAATTCTTATTATTTGATTAATTTGTTTGACCAATCGACTCCTACCCATTGCATGCAAGAGTAACCTTTGCCTTAACTTTGATCAGTTGATGGTGAATTCTGAATTAGGAAGGCCTGGGTGAATTGTTCTGTCTAGTTGATTGCTTCCTCCCCCCTCCCACACATACACAGTTCACTCTGGGAGGGCTGGGTACCCCAGGGGCTAGAGCCCTGATCTGGGAGTTAGGGGGGCCTGGGACTCACCCACCTCTGGGTGGTGGCGCCCGGCCCTGTCCCACCTGGGCAGGGGCAGGCTCCAGGAGACTGAGGCCCCTCCAGCTCCACCACATTTTGTAAGAGTCTCTGGCCTCCATCCATCCAAGGCCCACATCTGCAGCCACGGGCCCCAAATGCAGATTAAATCCTTTGATGGCAGGCTCTGAAAAACACAAGGAAGATTTTTCTCTTTGGTAGGAACATTTGCAATAACATCTTTTCAAGTGTGTCGAAGATCAGAATATGAATAGGATGGGGGAGTGGTAGGAGGGGGCTGGTAGGGAGGGGCCAGGCCACAGCTTGGACCGAGCAGAAAGGGGCGGCAGTGAAGCTCCGCTTTCCTTTCTCTACAAAATGACAAAATCACTGTGGGGACATTTACAGCCAGAATCTCTTTGACATTTTTAAATCTCCGAAATCATCAAAAATAAAACAGTGTACCATGTGCGATGGCAAGGGAAATGCTGTATGTCGTGGGGTGGTTTGAAAGATGCCAGTGGGCCAGGCGTGGCTTAATGGAGTCTGCTAGCCGAGCGTGGGGATAATCGAAGCATTGGTGGAAGTTTTCTGGGCACAACCGCTTCGTGTGGAAGCTGAGTGGAAAGGACGAGTCTCTCACAAGTCACTGTGCAGATGCACCCAGGGTGGCAGGTCCCACATCTCTTTTGCAACAGACAGACAAGGACAGAAATTAAAACAATTCCAGGTGCACAAGAGAACGATGTGTTCAATGAATGAAACTGAAGGTCACAGGTAGACGGTAGAGGCCAGTCCTAGACCCAGGGCTCATCCCTCAGGGCCTAGAAAAGTCTAGGAGTCTTGGCTCTTCCTTCAGAGGGTTAGAAACAGAGCCCAGCAACTGCTGGAGGGTCCTAGAGTTTCACCGCTCCCTCACGCTCCATGGCCCTTGGAGAGGGCTTATTGGGTGAAAGAAGCTTATGAACAAACACTCAGCCCAGAAGACAGAGAAACCGCGGCCCGACGCTCCAGGGAAGAGCAAGCCAGCTCTCCTCAGAGCCACTCGGACGCCTGTAAATCGATCCTCTCCTTTCCGCACTCGTTCTCCATCTGAGATTTCATAACTGTACCAGCAAGCAGGGCCTCCCTAAATTATCATGTGTTGGCCTCAAACTTGTAATCCTCCTGTCTTAACATTCTAAATATTGGGATTATAGGCGTGTGCTGCTGCAGTTGATCGTCTTTTCGGATTCAATGTGATGTCAAAATCCAGCAGCCCACCAGGACTTAAAGAACTCCTGGTGAAGATGCTGACAATAGGGGGAATCTTCAGTGTTGAGGGCTATGCTATTCTTATATGGAAGTAGCAAACAGGAGGGAGAGAGGCAGCCTGGGCCTTGTGACCCCAACCTCAGAGAATGGGCTGACATGGACGGTACAGCTGCAGCCTGGAACTGACTCTTCAGCTAGCCTGACCCCACACGGTGCCCTCCCAGGAAACCCGGGACATAGTCCAGGCTGGTTCTGGAGCACCCAACCCAGCAATGCTGTACTGTTTACAACACTGTATTAACGGAGGCCTGGGCTCCGTCCCAGCGGTGTAATCCCACTGTGAATGCAGGTTGGTCCTTGCATTTGGAAATGGGAAATGGGTCAGCTTTGTCTGGCGCTCCTGTCATCCTTACACATGCACCCAAAAAGGTTTGGCAACTTGACAGGTGCCAAGAATAAGGGAGTCTCCTGACCAAGACTTATTCCATGCAGGAGCCCATGAGAGAGACAGCTCTGCACTTCTGGGACCAAATGTATACCAATACCCAACTCCAACTTGTCCAAAAAATTGCTTCCAGATCCTGAAACTTTTTGGATTGTAGAACTTTTGAGTATTAATTAGGCATAAGTTTTGGAAAAATTCTGCCTATAATTTCCCCTGAAAGCAGAAACCTTTGGAACTTATAGTCTCTGGTAAGATCCTGGCTTAGAGGCAGGCATGGTGGTACACACCTATAATCTCATTACTTGGGAGGCTGAGACAGAAGGATTGTAGGTTCAAGGCCAGCCTCAGCTACTTAGCAGGATACCACTCTGGTTTAATGTGAGGTCTGAAATTGTTGGTACCTTAGTTAATTCTAGCATGCACTCTCTGTTATTGACTTTTCATGTTTGAAAAATAGTCTTTACATTTTTTGTTTAAAGAAATAAATTTTTCCTATGAACTTTCTTGTGAATTAGAGGTCTATATTTGGATAAAAAAATTTAAAGTCTTTTAAAAAGGGCTGGGAGTGTAGCTCAGAGGTAGAATGTCCCTGGGTTCTACCCCCAATACCACACACACATGAAAAGATCGTGGCTTAGGAGTTTACCAAAGAAGTCCCTCCAAGGGGAAGATTCCTTACTGTGATGTGCAAATTATTTTCTCCCTTGAATACATTATAAAGGACCCTTTTTACCAAAATTCAAGGTATTTTTCCACTTCTCCAGAATGTCTCTGTTGAGAAGCAAGATACACCTGTGAGTGAAGGAGAAAGGCCATCTCCAAGGGAGAAAGCTGAACGCAAGTGGTTTTCTTGCCCGTTGCTTGAAGAGACTGAGTTGGATGAGTTGGAGAGCCTCACTGAGCAGCGCCTCTCCTCCGACGACCATGCCAGCGATGGCTTTTCTGCGCAGGTCTTCCAGGCTGCCTTGATTTAGGACCCACGAGCTGGGCTGTGCTTTTGTGTGGCTCAAGCACAGGGTACTTGCAACTGAAACCAGGCTCTGGCCTTCAGGCTTGTTTTCCATCCATTCTGTGGCCACCCTTTGCTCCCCAACACCCCCAAAGTAGTGTCTGGAGTGGCCACCACAGCTAGGGATTTTAGGGCTCCAATTCTTAGCTGGGGTGACAGAAGTGCTGTGTTTTGGGCCACATTTCCTCAAGGGCCACTAAAACAGAATAAACTGCTTGTTCCCAGAAGAGCTGAGGGGGAAGACCAGGCATCCGTAACGGAACGCAGTGTACACCCCGCCTAGGGTGCAGGAGGGGCCAAGAGCCTGACTGCTCTTACACCAGCAAGCTCTGCACTCGGTGTCACATTCACCCAAAGGAAGAGATCTTTCTAATTCTCAGAGGTGCTTTGTGGGCTAGAGCCCTGCCCATGGCCGTGATGATGAGCCAGGTCGAGGGTGAAAGAGAAGGGTAGGAGGAGGAGTCCCTGTCCAACAACTGTCCAGGCCTGAGGCTCCAGTGTAAGAACAGACAGCACAGGGCCCGCCCACCTGATTGGCACTGGGATTGTGGACACGGGGTTAGTTAGCTTCAGCATCCAAAGAACTCAGACCTCTCAGAGAAAGAAACAGCAAAGTTAGTTCCATGCATGGTTTGGATATAAAATGGCCCCAGAAAAGCTCACGTGTGGGCAATGCAGCCAGGTTTGGAGGTGGAGCATGGCTGGAGGAAGTGGGTCACTGGGAATGTTGCCTTGGGGACTTTATCTGTCCCTGACACACACACACACAGTCTCTCTCTCTCTCTCTCTCTCTCTGCTTCCTGGCCTCCATGAGGCGAGAGTGACTTTTCCTTCACCATGCCCTGCTGCCAAGCTGCTTCTGCCTTGGAGTCAGTCAGTCATGGACAGATCTCTGAAACTCTAAGACCCAAATTAACCTTTCTTCCTCTAAATTGTGCTTATTGGGTATTTTGTCACAGAGAGGGAAAAGCTGACTAAAATAGCTGGTGATGAAGAGAATGAACATTCTTTCTACTCACAAGTTGGTGCAAGTTTCATGCAGGGTTTCACACTGGGCACCTTATCTTCTCAACCTCAGGGTGAGTTCTAGAACTCTGTCTTCTGTATTTTTTTTTTTTTTTTTTGCGGTACCGGGGACTGAACCCAGGGGCGTTCTACCTCTGCGCTACGCCCCCGGCCCTATTTTTTATACTTTATTTTGAAACCGGGTCTCACGAAGTTGCGGAGGGCCTAACTGTAGAGAGAGAGAGAGAAAGAGAGAGGGAGAGAGAGAGAGAGAGCTGAGGCTGGCCGCGAACCCAGATCCTCTGGTCTCCGCCTCCCAGAGTACTGGGATTACAAGCGTGTGCCACCACGCCTGGCTGTCTTCTGTATTTTAAAGTCTGCCAAGGTGCCACACCCAGCCCTGACCTTGCTGCACTCAGGGGCGCTGGGCTGGTGCCCTTGTCCATGCAGTCCTGAGTCTCCCTGAAGTGTCTCTGCCCACTACCAAATCTGAAATGACTTGAATACTCCTCACCCTGAAGACATGACACAAAGGCCACCACAGAGCCACGTGGAGAAAGAAAACGAGGGGCCAAGTCACAGCTCCAATCTTTCCTGGTCATGTGGCCATGGGCAAATTGCTTAAGGCCTCTGAGCCCCAGGGTCCTCCCCTACACAGAGGGAATGGTGGCGACTGCTTCCCAGAGCTGCAGAGAGGGCCCAGTCACTGTGGCACATGATTTGTTCGCCGCAAAGCTCTCAACAGCACCTGCCCCCGGTTATGGTCCTTCTTCCTGAAAGTGGGTTCCTTAAGCCACCAAAGACCACAGCAATAATCTCCTTCATTTCTCACGCTTCCTGTGTCTGTGTCAGTTACTTCTCATCTGTGCAATACACATTGGCTGCCCACCCTTCCACCCCTTGGCCCCAACATACATTCACATTTGTAAGCTACTGAGGGCCACATTGATGGTGAATTCACCTTTACATGTGCACGTGCACACGCACACACACACACACACACACACACACACACACACACAGTGCCTCTAGCATGATTTAGGGTTAAACCAACACTGCCTGGATTGAATCATTGAGTGCTGAGGATAAATGTTCAAGTTCTAAGAAGAAAAGCTACACAGACACACCCGTGGGGATATTTCAAACTTGAAGATTTCCTCTTCAACAACATTGTGTTCTTCTATCAGCTGCAGGCTCAGCTAGCCATGTGAATAATTTTAAACAGCCTGAAAAATTACCATTGATTTCAAAGCATTGATTTTGTGTACCACAGTAATGCATTAAATCTCTTTTCTGAAAAAGACAAAGAGAACTGGAAAGAATAAACTATCACTCCAAAGAGTGGAGGCAGAGGGGTACTTATGCAACAGAATTAATTTAATAAGTTGCTTGTTTTATACTGGGTGACCTGCAAAGCACATTTTGCTTCTAGCCAGAAAACCTTGTTATATAACAAGTAAAAGCTCAGATGTGCCCCAAAGAAGAGGGGAGCCAACGCCTGTCATCTCCAGGCACCAGGGTGGATGACTATGTGAAGACCTCAGGGACACCTCCTGTCCTTGGGGAGGGGCCCAGGAAGCCAGGGCCAAGCCAGCTGGGTCCCTGTGTCCATATGTGGTTCTGCCTCAAAATCTGAGTCCTGCCAGTTGGGACATCCCACAGTTCACTCTTTGTTGTTGAAATTACACATTTTTAAAAAGTATGGAGACTTTCATCACAGTTCTCCATTCTGAGGAAGGCGTCTCCTCAGGCACAAGTGTCGCTTTAAACTTATGGCCACCATTCATACATTTCCTCCAAGTCATCCTTGCTCCTGTGACCTTCAGTCGCCTCCTTTCTCCCAGTAGAAAATGCTTGTGGCTGAAGCAGGAGCTCTGTCAGAACTTGGTTTCTACACTGAAAAAAAAAAAAACTCCCCATCGTCCTTCACCATCCCTCCGCTGCTCCCCCTCCAACACCCCCCCCCCGAAACTTCTACTTCTATCCTTGGTTTCAAGCTCAAAGCAGATTTTATTTATTTATTTATTTTTAGAATGCATCAGTTAAATCTGTTCATCTTTTTTTGAGTTGAAGGACTGGAAGAAATCACACATCGTTTCTGATGTGATATACCCATGGGCGGTTTTGCATCCTACCCAAAGATAGCTCAACTTCATTTTGAGATGTTTTGCCTTCTTTGGCAATCAAAATCAAACTTTTTAAAGTAGATGTGTGCTGGTGGGTTACGCAACCCTGAGCGTGCACCAGCGCTCGCTGTGGTCTCTGTTCACCTTGGATAAACTTCTGAGCCTGGAGGCGTGAGTGTGCACCCCATTCCAAAAGGCCCCGGGGTGCTCGCGCTCAGGGTGTGCAGTTGCCCTTAAGTAAGCTTTGTAAGAAGACCGTGGGAAGAGAAGGAGGCCTATAGGAGGGGGAGAGCTCAGTTTTGGGTGTGTTCAGTTTGAGGTGACTATTAAACATCCCAGTGAAGATGTCAAGTTGTCACTTGGATGTTTGAGTTTAGTGTTCAAGAGTGAGATCCAGGCTGGAAATGAGTTTGGAAATGGCTGGTGTTCAGAGATGAGGAGAGTTCACGTGGAGGGTACGCAGAGGCCGGTGGACTGAGCCTGGGTCACAAGTGGAGAGCTAAGTGTTAGGGTTTGGATTTGGCATGTCTCTCCAAAACGCCCACATGTTAGGCAATACAGCCATGTTCACTGGTGAGCTGATTGGATTGTGAAGACTATAACCTCAAAAGTGGATTGATCCATTGGTGGATTAATAATGTGGATTACTTCATGGTAACTATAGCAGGTATGGTGTGACTGTAGGAGGTAGGCCATTGGGGGCTTGAGGACTGTGTCTGTCCCTGGCCCCCTCCTGTCTCCCTCTCTCTGCTTCCCAGCTGCCATGAGCTGACAGCTTTCCTCCACCACTCCCTGACACCAGGACGTTTCTGCCTTGGATCCAGCCAACCACGGACTGAACCTCTGAAACTGTGAGCCAACAAGCCTTTCCTCCCCTCAGTTGTTCATGTCATGTATTTTGGTCGCAGCGATGGAAAGCTGACTAATACAGAAGGCAAAGCGGGCTCAGCAAGGGAGACTGAAACAGAGCAGCCCAGAGGGAGGAGCAAAGAGCCCACGAGACTATAGCGGCCTGGAGCCATGTGCACCAAGGTTTCTTCACGGAGGGAATGATCTGCCAGGTTTTTAAACAACCGTGTGCATAAGTAATGGAACCAGTGGGAGTGTAGATAAGCAGGAGCTGCCGCAGACTGAGCACTGCTGAGTGCGGGCAAGTGGAAATTTATTTTACTGTTTACTTTGTCCATGTTTGAAATTTCCCATTAAGAAGAGTGAAAGAGAAAAAAAAAAAAAAGAGTGAGAAGCTGTGAAGTACCACTGACAGGTTGGTGATGAGTGAACTGACCCTGTCGAGAGCACAGGTGGCCCTGACCAGACCGGTCTCCATGGCGATGAGAGCCTGTAGGGGTCCGAGAGAGGGCGAGGGAAGGATGTGAACAGTGCAACCAGAAGAGCAGCGACCCGTGGACCACGGATTAGCTTACTCAACGGTCTGTGTGTCTAATTGAAGACTTTTTTTTAATCCTCATCTTTATTGTCACAGGGAATAGTGCCAAATGAGCTGGGAATTACAAAGTCACAGAACCAGCTGTGTGACCTTGTTAAAGTCACCGATTTCTGAATCTCATTCTGCTCAGCTGTAAAATGGGACCTGATGGTATCAAGCCTCCAGCTTAAAAGCAGTCTTACACTGGGGGTGGCGCACGCTTGTAATCCCAGTACTTAGGAGGCGGAGACCGGAGGATCAGGGTTCACGGCCAGCCTCAGCTACTTAGTGAGGCCCTCCGCAACTTCGTGAGACCCGGTTTCAAAATAAAGGATAAAAATAGGGCCGGAGGTGTAGCTCGAAGGTAGAACGTCCCTGGGTTCAATCCCCGGTACCGCAAAAAAAAAAAAAGCAGTCTTACACTTTTCTCTGGGAAGATCTCAGGAGGTGATCGGGGTCTAGAAAGTAGCTCTCCTCTCAGTAGCAGCTAGCCTTCTGCATGTTGTTTCTTCTCTCCTGACCTGTGAACAGCATATGGAAACTGAGAAGAAATCCAGTAATACTAATTGAGAGATGGAGAGCTCCTTGATCAAGCCAGGCCGGCATTCTGGACTATTCCATTACCTAGAGTAGGTGAGTTTGTTTTTGTGTTATTTGTAACCCAAAAAGTTCTGATACTTTTTAGGGTTAGGCATCAAAGCAAAATCAAGCATAAACTTGGCCCCCCACGGTTTCCTTCTGCCTGCTCTCTCAGCTTTGTGGAGCCACCTCTATATTCTGATTTCAGGATCTGGTTCCCTTACTCTCTCCTGTTCACCAGGCTATCAGCCTTTTCTGTCTTGATTTCTTGCCCAGTCTGGGGTAAAATCCCTCACCTTTCAATCTTCTTCCGTTCTCATCTCGACATTCTCCAATCCTGAGCCATCAGACATTGCCCCCACCCCCTTTCAACATCACAGCAAACTTAGAAAATAAGATTTGAATGGCATCCTGGGGCAAACCAAAGAATTAGGATCTCTATATGGGTCTTGGGTGGAGGAGTCCACTATATTTTCTTTATATCATGTAATTGTAATAAGAAAAAGTAAAATACAAAGTTTCAGAGAGGATATGGGTTTTGTATGAAACTTTGAAATAAAACCTCTTCAAAATGTTAAGTGAGAAACTCAAGCTTGCTTCCATGAACATAGCTTGTTCATATCTAGTTTAATGCTTCAAATAGCTGACCTAAAATCTGGACTTTTTAATGACACTCTCTTCAAATCCTTAGTAGTCACTATTAATGAGAAACTTTGCATATGTTGGAATAAAAACATTAAAACAGTGTTTTGCAACCTTTAAAAATGTCAGTGTTGAAATTATATTTAGAGAATCAACTTTTTCTCATTTCTACAAATTTCTTGTGATTTCTCACTCACATTTCTTGTGATAATGCAAATGGACTTCTCATCCAATGGGATTATTTTGACATTGATTATTTTCAAATAATGCCGAGGCCCCAATGGACAGGATGCATGTGACTTGTTAAATCAGTCTCCCATACTCGCAGTGAATGCCTCCAAGATGAACCAGCACATGCCACCCCTAGAGCCCTCCCAGAGCCCACCAGCCTCCCAGACACCCCATTTGATCAGCCATGCCCTGGGTCCTGCGCTTAGCTGCTTCATGGACCCCTGTCCAGGATAGGCTGTGTCACGCTCTGTGGCTGGCCTCACCTGGCTGGTCTCCATGGTGGAGAGCCAGGTAAGTACCAAAGGTACATTCCATGTTGGCCATTGTGCTTTTGCCTGCAGGGACCCCAGAGCGCTCCTACTCAGGAGCCCAGAAGCATCCCATGGGCCTCGGCTGGCCACCCCTAGGGTGAGGGTCAACACCTGTAATCCCCTGTGAGAGGGCATGAGCAACTTGGCTGGGAAGCTCTGGACAGTCCCTATCGTCACAAAGTGGCTGTGCCCTGGAATATTTATTCACCGGTTAGTACTGATTAAACCCCCAATCCCGGCCGGGCATGGTGGCGCACTCTTGTAATCCCAGTACTTGGGAGGCAGAGACCGGAGGATCCGGGTTCACAGCCAGTCTCAGCTACTTAGTGAAGCCTTCCGCAACTTCGTGAGACCTGGTTTCAAAATAAAGTATAAAAATTAGGGCCGGGGGTGTAGCTCGGAGGTAAAACGCCCCTGGGTTCAATCCCCGGTACCGCAAAAAAAAAAAAAAATCCCACCACCTCTGTTTTTTCCTATTTTCCCATCTTCACCAACCACACCGTGCTTCTGGTTACCACAAGCCAAAATCAAAACCCTGTTTTTTTTCAGTCTTTGGCTCTCCAGGACTTTTCTGGAGCAGTCACAACTATTCTCTACTTCCTTCATCAAGAAGCATTTCTCCAGCTGGGTATAGTAGAGTGCCCAAAATCCCAGCTACAAGGGAGACTGAAGAGGGAGGTCTCTCGAGCCCAAGAGTTCAAGGCCAATTTGGGCAGCACAGCAAGACACCACCTCAGAAAAAAGCCAGTAGCATTTCTCCTTGAGCTCTGTGAGCCGTACCTTCTATTTCTTCCTTCCCTTCCTCCTTCTTTCTTCATTTTTGTGGTACTGGGGATTGAACCCAGGGGCATTCTACCTCTGAGCTATATCCCCAGCCCTTTTTATTTTGAAACAGTGTCCCATTAAGTTGCTGAGAGCCTCGCTAAGTTGCTGAGGCTGGTCTTGAACCTGTGATCCTCCTGTCTCAGTGCCACTGCACCTGGCTGTACCTCTTCTTACTTCTTAGTTTCTTTTCTTTACTCCTTAACATTGTACTTTCTTTGCTGGTTATTTTTCTCATCCATCCCCTGATGGGGATCTCGACCCTCATTTTACTCTCGCCTCTATTCACTGCGTTTAGCCTCACTGTCCTATAGACAATCTAAAGCCTTGCCCACAGTCCGCCTTCCCGTTGAGTGGTCCCCCCCGACTCTCCTCATAGCACCACCAGCTCATCGTGCTCAGAAGCCCTGGTCCATCCAGCCCCAAGTCCACTCTTCCGCTCACTCCAGCTAGTTAACAGCACACACCATGGCTCAGACTCTCGAAGGTGACCTTGGCTTCTTGTTGAACTGTGATGAGTATTCCTCCTGAATGCCTGCGGCACCCAGCTCTTCCATTCATTCATTCATTCATTCATTCATTCTTGTGGTACTGGGGATTGAACCCAGGGACCTCTGAGCTACACCCCCAGCCCTATTTTATTTTTATTTTGAAACAGGGTCTAAGTTACTGAGGCTGTCCTCAAACCTGCGACCCTACTGTCTCAGCCTCCCAAGTACTGAGATTTCAAGTGTGTGCCACCATGTCCGGCTCTTCCATTTCTGTAGATGCCACCGTTTTAGGCTTTTGGCCGCTCATCTGGATTATTAACAATAGCTCCCCACTGGCCTTTCATTTTATTATTTTCCCTTCTGTTACTTAAGATGATCAGAGCTGGGCATGGTGGCACACATGCCTGTAATCCCAGTAATTGGAGGCCAAGACAGGAGGATCACAGGTTCAAGGACAGCACCAGCAACTTAGCAAGACCCTATTTCAAAATGAAAAAAATAAAAAAAGGCTGTGTGTATGGCTCAAGGTAGAAAGCCTCTGGGTTCAATCCCCAGTACCACAAGAATGAATAAATGAATGAATGAATGAATGAATGAATGAATGGAAGAGCTGGGTGCTGCAGGCATTCAGGAGGAATACTCATCACAGTTCAACCAGAAGCCCAGGTCACCTTCGAGAGTCTGAGCCATGGTGTGTGCTGTTAACTAGCTGGAGTTATTTAACAGCTGGGGGTTAGTTAAAAGTTTGGGGGTGTGGCTCAGAGGTAGAATGCCTCTGGGTTCAATCCCCAGTACCACAAAAACCAAAACCAAAAAATTTAAAGAGTTTCAATAGCTCTTTATTGATCAAATTTAGTCTAGCTTCTTAGTCAAACATTCAAAGCCCTTCCTTCATAATCTGTCCCGTTTATCTAAGTAGCCCACTTCACTCACAGATTCTAGAAGTATCTATTGAACTCCTATACTTTGCATCAGACTGGCCTAGGTCCTGGAAATACAGCAATATGGATGAAATAAAATTCTTAATCACATATACCTTATATTCTAGAAAGGACAGTAAGACAGGCAGACAAGTAAACATACCAGATCAGAAGTACCTGCAGAAAAATAAAGCAGGATGGGAGGGCAGAGGGCAATGGGGTGGCGTTTTAGATAAGATGGTCAGGGAGTTCCTTCTGATGAAGGAGCATTTGTGTAGACTTGACTGAAGTGAAGGAGAGAGCTTTACAGATGCCCGGGGTTAAGGACATTCCAGGCAGAAGGAAGTCTTTAAAGTGGGAGCTTGCTGGGCATATTGGACAAACAGCAAAGGAGCAGTGTGAATGGGCAGACTCAACGAGGAGGATGGCAGGTGAGCCCAGAGGTGGCTGGGGGCCAGGATATGTGTGTCTTGTGGACTATGGTGTGCACTTAGGACTTTATTCTGAACAAGGTGGAAGGCATTGGAAGAGTTTGAGTAGTAGAGTGACATGTCCTAACAAATATTACACTGACAGCATGGTGGAGAATAGATGGGGAGAGGGGGAGACAAGAGTGGAAACCAGGATTGCTGCTTGGAGCCGATTGCAAGAGTCTAGGCATGAGATGAGCTAGGATGTGCTGGGGAGAATGAGGGATTGTCACATTCTGGTTACATTTTGAAGGTAGCGCTGACAACATTTGCTGATGGATTGGACATGAAGTATGAGAGGAAGAAAAGAGTCAAGGATGATTCAGAAGCAACTGAAAAATCCAATTGCCATGAACTATATAAGAAGACCGTGGGAAGAGAAGGAGGCCTATAGGAGGGGAAAGCTCAGTTTTGGGTGTGTTCAGTTTGAGGTGATTATTAAACATCCCAGTGAAGATGTCAAGTTGTCACTTGGATGTTTGAGTTTAGCGTTCAAGAGTGAGATCCGGGCTAGAAATGAGTTTGGAAATGGTTGGTGTTCGGAGATGAGGAGAGTTCATGTGGCGGGTACCCAGAGGCCGGTGGACTGAGCCTGGGTCAGAGAATCGAGGTTGGGAAGAAGAGGGCTCAGCAAAGGAGACTGAAACAGAGTAGCCCGAGGGAGGAGGAAAGAGCACCGAGACCACAGCAGCCCAGAGCCACGTGCAGCAAGGCTCAACACGCAGGGAGTGGTCTGTAGGTTTTAAAGCAGCCGTGTGCGTGAGTGATGGGACCGGCGGGTGTGCAGATAAGCAGGAGCTGTCACAGACTGAGCACTGCCCAGTGTGTCTAAATGGAAGCTTACTCCACTGTTTACCTTGTCCATGTTGGAAATTTCCCACTAAGAGTAACAGAGGGAGGGAAAAAGAAGTGTGAAACTGCGAAGTGCCACTGACAGGATGGTGATGAGTGATCTGACCTGTAGAGGGCATGGGTGGCCTTGGCCAGACCATCTCTAGAGATGAGAGCCTTTGAGTGGTGGATCCAAGAGAGATGAGGGGGAAGGATGTGGAATGAACAAGTGTAGTCAACTCCTTCGAGGAATGCTGCCGGAAACAGGAATGGAGAATTCGGTTGGCAGCTGCAGAGATTGCGGGGCTCAACATGGCTGGCTGCCTTACTGGCTTAAGATGGGGCTCACCACTCTGGACAAACCCTTCTATCACACCCCTCCACACACCAGGGTCCACACCTCCCCTGCTCCATTTATCCCACCCATCTGTCCAGGCCTAGATCCCCTCTCACCTTTTGTATCATCCCAAGTGCATCAGAGGTAGGTAGCAGTGTTCAGTATCTACCCACATGCAACATTTTCAAGAAATTTCTTAGAGGAGCATTTTGGTTGTGGTGGTATTCAACTGGGGTCTCAGTAGCCCTCATCCTCAACGTGTATTAGAGCTCTCTGTGTGTTTATACCGCAGATCAAAACTACACAGTGTCCTATAAAGGCACTTAAACAGTTAAAGCAAAATTGCTAGCAAGTCTGACTCAGGCCTTTGCTAAAATAACAGAATGTCCTTGGTAAAAAACCCCTGACTCAAACATCTGTTGGGAAAGCAAAACGTCCTTACTTGGGACCCTCCTGACTGAGGTCAAGATGGCCTTCTATAGATTAATGGTTATTGTGGTTACTATTACTGTAACAGTATGGAAAGTTAGGGAAAACATCTCCCAATATAGAATGGACAAGGACAGCGAATGTCTAACCAGTCTGTGATGATCAACTATCTATAACCAACCATTGTAAAGGTCAGAGAAACCCCACGTGGGACTGTCCAATTAGCAAAGGGAAACTGAGGCTCTTTGTTTAAGAATTATAAAAACTGAAGGAAAAACGTGCTCGGGGTCCCCGTACTGAACTGCTGTGTCAGTTTATGTCGGGCACCCAAGCTTAAGCTTGAATAAACGGCTCTTCTGTGGTTGCATACGGCTTGGTCTCCTGGTGGTCTCTCCAGGACAAAGGGTCTGGCATAACAGTCCCACTGACACTCTTCAGAAGAGAAGAACTTCTACAGAGATTGTGAAGTTTTTATTCCTTTAGATCCTGGAAGATAGCATTCAATAGTAGCAACAGGAACAGTACCTTTTAGTTGTCCTTCCCACTTTAAAAACAAGGCTAGAAGCACTCATTCATACTAAGGGATCATGGGCTGGAATTTATTTTTAAAACTAACTGAAAAGCCTCAGCAGTTACCAGAGGATTTCTCTTTGAAAACATCAGAAAATGGGTGGGAATGGGTAGGTTGAAAGAATGAATCTTTTCATTTAAGATTAGGCAAGTTCAGTGAGACCGTACTGAAAAAGAAGACAGGGTTGGTAACACTACTTCCTTCACACCTCCCTGGTTGTCAGAGAGACCAGGGTACTTCCTGAAGATCTTTCCTGGTGAGAAGTTTCCCTCAGAAGCACTCATTTATAATGCAGAAGGCAAGAACTGATAAAACACTTCTGATCAGGATTAAATACAAGATGCGTCAGAGGCGGCCCGACAAGATGCTTAAGAAACAAGAGATGTTATCAGCACTTCTATTATGGTGAAAAGGCTACAGTGACAGGAAAATTATGTCCACATATGGCTAACCCGAGGGGAACGACAGCACGAAAGGGCATTTGAACTTTCTGCCCTAATTGCTACCAAGTGCCCACTATTGCCAAGCTCTGTGCTATGGGTTAGAGATGACAGTCTCCCCACTGTCTAGGGCCCCTCGTCTCGAGAGGAGAACAAAGGAGAATATCATAACTGTGCCATCCAGCAGACTGTCTATAGGGGGAAGGCTTCTTTGATCCCAAGATGAAGGGCAGCTGGGGGGTTGCAGGCAGCAGCGGCAGCAGCATTGTGTACAAAGGCTCTTGGTTTGGAGAACGCAGTTTCGGGAAACTAGGAGCCCTTCCACTATGTCACACCGCAGGCCCAGGAGCCACATTCAGGCAGACCGCTGGGGCTATGTCACCAAGGAAAAACAGAGTGTGTACAAAGTTCAAAGTTGTTTTTTGCAGTACCAGGGATCAAATCCAGTGGCACTGTACCATTGAACTACATCCCCAGCCCTTTTTGTTTATTCATTATTATTTTAAAACTTTCAGACAGGGTCTCACTAATTTGCCCATGCTGCCTCGAATTCATGCCATTATCCTGCCTCTGCCTCTGAGTCGCTGGGACCACAGGCGAGTGCCACCATACCTGGCTTCAAAGTTGGGAAAACTGGTGACACTCTGGTCTGATTGGCTGTCAAAGCCAAATTCTGTTTTTCTATATTGTGTTTGGCTATGTGTATGTCTGTACCTCAAGCAGCTGAGAGTTTCATTCATTTGGGTATTTTTAAACGTTCAGATAATTCCATTTTCTACCTTTGTACCTGTTGTCACAAGGGCACAATTAAGATCCACCCCTATAATTAACCACTGTGAGGTAATTTACTGTGGTCAACTCTGCTTATGAAAATGACCTTTAGTTATGGAACCAAGAACTGCTGCTTCTTTGAGGGTTTCCATGGCCCCTTCTACAATTAGCACCGGATTGGAATTTTACCTATGCAACCGTGGTGCTCTGCTGTGTGATTCTCAGCATCAGTCCACGAAAAAGATCTCACCAGTCTGAGGTGAAATGTAGAAGCAAAGGACAATGTAGTGAATCTATCACAAAATTTGTTCTATGTAAAGGCCTTTACTTTCTTCTAAAATATGCCCCACTTCCTTTTGGGGTATTAAGATTCCCTTTATTTTATTAAATGATGGTAATGATTTTTTTTTAAATGCCTTTCCATGGGGAAACAGCTGGCAACCACAGATCTATACACTGATGTTTCAAAACAGGGAGTCTAGAAGACGGGGTGGACCCTGCTACCCAGCCACCTGCACAGTGATGACCTGGTATCAGTCAGGGGAGATGAGGAGTGAGGAACATCCAGGTTAACCAAGGCTGCCGAGGACCTGCCAAAGTGTCAGAGTAGACAGCTACCTATGCCACAATCAAGAACATTTTGGTGTAATTTAATCATTATTGCTTCCTAATTACAGCATTGGAATTTAGCATCTTAATGAGAATATTAAACTTCCCATCATGGTGGCTTAGTCACTCTCATTTAAATATCGTTAAATAGTTAAATAAGGTCCCCCAACATGTATTTACTTCCCTCCTTCTGTTGAACTTCATCTCCTTCTGTTGAAGAGCAATGTGTGAAGCCTATCAATGCCAGCACCACAGTAACCAGGTAGGGAGTCTGGGGCCCTGGTGGAAGTCGCCCTTCAAGCAGGGATGAGGAGGAATCATTCAGGAGACGACTGCGCAAAAATTTAGCCTTTGGAATAGAAAGTCCTGTTTGGGTCTCAGCTCACAACTTAGGTTCCTCACCTAAAAAATGTCAGTAACAGTACCTACCTGCACATAGCACCTGTATTTAGGATAGTCCTAGCTCTTGGTGAAAATTCAATTGTGGTAATTAATATAGTTATTATTGTGAATACAGGGGATTTACAAAGTACTGGCTTTTACACAAGAGTTGTGGTTGGACCTGGAAAGATTCTTTTGGATCATCCGGCCCAATCTTGCCATTTTATAGACAGAAAAAAAGGGGAGGGGATCCAAAGGGAATTTAGAAGCAGTAAGAGGCAGAGCCTGGATTTGTTTCTGGGTCTAGCCCAGGGCTTTCTTCACCACATGAGTTTTCCCCATGTGGGAGCATCAGGTTACTGACTTTAAGGTTTCTTTGATCAGGAAGAACTGTATGCATAGTTCAGAACATTTGAAGATAGCAAATCCCACATGCAAAAATGCATAGTCAATACAAAAATCTGGTACTTTATTACTTCATCACTTTGGGCTATTTACTGCTGAGTATTCGAAAAGAATTAAATGCATTTAAACAATAATGCAACAATACTCATCTAGTAGACTGCTAAGATGAGGTAGATGAACAGAAATATAAACTTCATACAAAGGTGTGCTTTTCCCCACTCCCTAGACTTGAAACATAAAAGATCCAAATGGTCTCCCACCCTGTCAATCAAAGTTCTCAGTGTCTGAGGAAGAAAAAAATCAAAGGTTTTCCAAGTCTTTATGCTAATCTCTAGAGCGCAACAAAACCAGATGGATTCTACTGGGTGTGGCAGACAGCAGCAGGATCCGATGCCAGCAGCAGAAGGAACATGAAAGTGTCACCAGTGAAACAAAGTAGACACGCTCCCTGTCATTTTAAATCAGTAGTTTTATTACAATACACACTGACACACAATTACAGAAGGAATGTTCTGACATTTTCTGAGCGTTTCACGGAAAGCAAATGTAACCATCCAGGCAGCAGAGTCATCCACACCTTTTCCAAACAAAAGCAAAAACTTTTACAAGTGATAACTCAGGAAAGCAAAGTTTTCTTATTCTTGTTTAAAAAACTCCAGTTTCAGAAAATAGCTGCTGTGAGTGAGCTGAGGAGGGAAGGGTTTCCTTTGCGATGTCCCAAGGCCTGCCTCTTGGTTTCGCCCTGCCGAACCGAATGACTTGCTATGACACTGCAGACAGGAGTGTGTTAGGGGGCTACATGAAATCTACTTATTAGGTTGGCTGTTATACTTCATTGTAATAGAAAGGAAAGGAAAATTAAGAAAATTAAGTCCTGCTAAAATGTGCAAGGATGAGGAGAAGATATCTGGGTATATTAAAAATGAGATGCTCTTTTCCCATAACTCATTTAAAAGGTTATGATTACCATAAACATTTTATCTCTATTAAAGATCACTAGCAAAAGCTTGCCTTTCTATCTGCAGAAGGGCTGTGCCTTCGCAGAGACATGCCGTGTGAGGCGTCGCTGACCCTGGGGACTCAGGCGCGCACTGTTCGGAGTCGCATAGCATTCTGTTAGAGCTACTTTGTAAAACATGCATGGAACCTTGAGCGCTTCCTCTTTCAAGTCACTGTGGCAGTCAGGTGTTTGAATCTCTTTAGTGTCCAAATGTACAAAAGTACTCTAGGGGAAACATTAAAATGGCATTTTGGGTAAATTCACTACATAGTACATAACTTGGGAACAACAAAGGAAAAAAGCCCAAGCGCGACTTGAGTGTTTCATATAGAAAAGCACTGCAGGAGAAACTTTAAAAACATTAAAACTCGGGTGCATATAAATACATTTTGGTTAATCTGTGCTATGTCATGTAGAAACCCTGTCAGATATTCATTCAGTCTGCTAGGTAACTCTTGAGTTTTCATGTCTGACTGTATCAGTAGAAGAATATACACGATTGCATATACTTACATATATATGCATATACATATATAAAATTCAGATCATGAAAGTTTGTTTTAAACACATATACTTAAAACCTGTACCTCTAAAAATAAATACATTAGCTTCTAATCAGCTAATTCTCAGAGTTCCGTCACAAACCAACCAGAACAAAGTTTCTTAGCAATGGCAGATGACCAATTAGCTGCCCTTTAAGCCTATTATCTATTGGTAAACATTTTGAAATTCAGGTGTATCACTGAAATAACATCCCTAGAATAGCATATACATAGAATTCTGGCTATGAAAGTGTCTTGATTTTCTTGATGTTTAGTTCCTACACATGTCTCCCTCTGCATTTATCTAGCAGTGGGAGAGCGTTTTCTAGTGACAGCTTTCCATTCCGCTGACATTACCTTCTAATCAAGGAGTCAGCAGGCATTTCCTTTGCTGTTTTGTTTGAGGGAACTTACACAATAGTCGTCTGTATTTGATACCGCTCCTGTAGATCACAGTGAGTTGTGTATTTTAATGTAATTTACAATATGCTGATACCACTGAGGTAAAGCAGAACTAGCCCTGGCTTTTAAAAAAGAAAAGTCCCCAGGGAGAACGACACTAAAGGACCTGGTGGTGTATATCTATCTCAGTTCCATGAAGTAACCCAAAGCCACTGTCAGAATAGACACAATGTAGTTCAAACAACAGAAACAGACGAAAATACTCAAAATACTTTTTAAAGAAACAATGCCATTCACAAAAATGGAGCTTTACATTTTTACTTTTACATTTCTAACAAAACTTCTTAAAACGATATAAACCAGATCAAGTTGTTTTATATAGTACAATACTTAACAACCTTGTCATTTGTTTTTGAATAAAGGAATTTTTTCAGAAATGTAGGGAATCCATGATGTATAATAGCGAGAATTTTTAATGCAGTTGCCTAAAATTTTAAAAGGAAAATTTACCATAGTTGGAACCCAACTTCTACAAAATGCAGTGTCTTATGGGCTCACAGTTCTAGATTGCTAACTTTATAAATTAAATGTAAAGGCTATCCGTATAGAGACAAGGCCTCTTTTTCATTTATTTCAATCTCATTAAACCTTTGGATATTTCAATCTTCAGATTCCACAAGGTAAGGCTGAGTTTATCAGGTATAAATAAAATGTTTAAGTTCATGAGGTACTGTAGCAGAGGAAATAAATGCATCAAATATATACAGACTGGCTACAATACCTGTCTTAAAAAAATCCAAATGTGTACCAACATCAAGCTATACTTGTTTCTAATTTCTCTGGCTGCAAAAAATGGGGCAACAGCATTTTTTTCACTCCTCCTTCCCCTGGAGCCCGAAGTCAGAGGTCTTAGGTCGAAGGTCGCGGCCTTTTGGGAGGTGGTGGGGGCATGAGCTCTGTGTCAGGGTCCAGGTGATGCTTTCGCTTCTGTCCTTGAGATGCTGCGGCACATCTGTCGATAAACTCAAACAGCATCTCCTTGGTGACAGGGTTTGAGATGCTATTGCACACAGCTGTGGACAAAGGGAGACATGCATCGCATGTGAGGGTTAATTATGGCGGCTCACTCACCAAGGCTTGTAAGAAAGGTTTCCATCCCAATAAACTAAACACTGCCATTTTACTGATGGATGACATGCTTTGGATTACATTAATCTCCTCTTTCCTCGGTCCCTCATAAGTGCTATCCTAGTGGATACTTGTTCCTAGACTATTCATTTTAGAACAAAACTTTAAATATTTGGGTTATAAGCATGTCTTCACTATCCCTCCAAGACAGTTTTTATGGGATTTTCATCTACCACAGTACACTGCACTGTAGTTCATATTCAACTAAAGTCTCTACAGGAAAAGTATACTAACGTCCTTCAATCTTTGTTTTAGAAAGAAGCCCACTCTGTGAGACATGTACCATAACACTGTCCACCATTCCTGTGGGATAGGGAGGTTTCATTCTAGCTATCAGACCATATTGGTTCATTTTAATAACTTCTCTGAAGATAAAGAACATAATTATCTAATAAACAGAGCATCTTTTGAGTGATCAAAATTTAAAACCAATTGTTTTCATTTCATTGACCTATTTGATTTTGGAAAACACTGGCTTAATCATTCCTGCTTTTGTAAAGAACTCATATCACGGATGCTACTTCCAACAGGAGCCCCTAAATGTATAGGAATAACTTTAAACTACAAAACCTCAACTGGAAATTTCTGTATTTTCTCATAAGCTTATCATATCATCATGATCATCAACATTGTCTGTACACGCTAAAAGTACACAATTCCATTAACCTTTAATTTTGGTTAAAGCTTTTTTAACTCTTCGGAAAATGCAATCCTGTGTAGCAACTGTTAGTACCAGTAAATGTACCTCATAAACTTCAATTAATTTGTGTTGTTCCTCATGAAAAAACTTAATTATTTTGAATTCCCAAAGCATTCAGATTGTACCCAAAGAATACGCAGAAGGATAGGATAGCAGATTTTGGGTTTTTTAAATGGTTTTCATTTACTTTGTTCTCCATTGTTTGTAAAGCTATTTTAGGAGCTGGAAATTACATTTCCCCCTGCTAATTTTGTCTTTTACCATCTGGCAAACAATAGTTTTTATAGTTTTGAATAGGTCTGAAATTATCATGGCTTTTGTTGTTGTTGTTCAGTAAATTCAACTTGTAGATAGCCCAGTACCTGCCCTTTATACTTCTCTTCTGGGTACAGGTTTGGAGAGGAGGACCTAAAGCTGGCTGGAGTCTGACATGGCACTCCTCTGGCTACATGAGGAGGAGGTCCAAATGACTCTATGCTCATCAAGTACAACAGCACGGGTAGCACAGTTGGGTTCTAACACCTTAACTTTTTCTCTTTCAAGTGTAATAACCACAGTGGGCTGTCATACTCACCCATGGCAGTGTTGTAGGCATTAGGAAAACTTTTGTCTGTTCTCTGTCTCATGAAGACCCAGCTGTTGTTCTCAAATTTGCATTCTATAATTTTGTTGTCATACTGTTTTAGCTCTTTTGTCACCTGTTTTAAAAGAGAATTGACGAAAATATTTAAATCATTTGAAAGGCTTTTTGCTTCCACTATGTGACAGACACATTAGGAAATGCCAAAAACACCTCAGTAACTCTTCACGCTGAGCTCTTTGTCATCTGAAGTGTCTAATCGAGCCTGAAGAGATGGTGTGCACTCCCTCGTACACATGCTCATTTATCCGACATTTTATAAATAGTCATGAAAACGGCTGTCAATATATAGCAATTAAAAGAAGCTAAGCAGAAAGCAGCCACTTCTGGGCCAAATGCAAATATGTTACCATGGGGACCAATGCCTTCAATATTGTCTCAGTCTCAGTGGCATTCAGAAATTGAGTATACTGCTTAGGTCTCACCAACGTTCAGAAAGGTATCACCATCTAAATTCCTAAGTCAAAACCCTAAGACATTCCTCTTATTAATTAAAAGAAAAAGTAGTAAATAAAAAGTAAACAGGAGGATCAAATTCAGGCAATGTGCATCCTAAACATTTTGCTTTTTGAGCTGTGATAATTGATCATAAACCTAATCTTTAGGCTACTTAACCCTTTCCATTTCCCAAACTAGTATGACTTTAGAGATGAAGCTCCTTTGACTTTAGTTGATGGATTTCTTGGCTTCTCCACCTCAGACGATTGAATATGGATTACAACTTACTCTATCAAAGCTACCAAGTATCCATGGTAACTATAGAACCTTTTAAAAGATATTGCATTGGGCTGTCAGGATGGTTTTCATAAATAGGAACCTAAGCTTATCTTTGCAGTTTTCAAATCAAATGCCAGTCATGGTAATATTTTAATTCTGTCCTCATCATTCACAGCTAACAACTTTTCCTCACAATATGGTAGATTGCAATCATTTAACTTCATTAGCATTATTTGAAACGCTCTCATTTTTCTACCCACATACTCACTACCACCTAGGAATATGAAGGGAAGTAAATTTTTAAAAGATGCTTTCAATTCACAGATTAGGCAGTACATGTCTTCACGAAAACTTTCAAATTGTATTCCTCTTCCTTTGATGATTATTTGATTGGGCCATTTGCATTTTCAACAAATTTAGCAGGTCCAATACTTTCAGTGGCTTTGAAACTAGGCATGTCCCCGCAAAGTGATGTTCCACTTAGCAAACTTGCTAAATTGATTCTCAAATACTCACCATTTCCACGCTCAACTTTCCTGCCCTTATTACTAGGGACCCATCTTTTTACTTTTGATTTATTACCTATATCTAACTATTGGGCAACTCATTCAATTAGGTAACTACATTATGTTATACCTTATAGACGGCATAACAAAATAAATTTCTAAACCCTTTAAAGTCTCCATTTTCTAATTTCTAAAATGGGTAAAGGAGTTTCCAATTTACTGGGTCACTGGAAGAATAATAAAGTACCTTGGATATTGTAGACAATCAGTAAAACTAGTAATTGAAAATAAAACTAGGCAATGCAAGATTTCTTTTTGCAAATTGTGGTAAAAAGCAAATTTGCCATCTTAATTTCAAGTGTACAGTTCAGTCGTATTAAATCTATTCACATGGTGTGCAGCAGATCTCTACAACTTTTCTATCTTGCAATGCTGCAACTCTGTACCCACGAAGCAGTAGTTCTCCCCTCCATCAAAGCCTTGGTAACCACCTTTCCATTTTCTGCTTCTATGATTTTTGACTACTTTGGAGCTTCAAATGAGTAGAATCATATAGTTTTTGTCTTTTTGTGACTGGTCTATTTCACTTAGCATAATGTCCTCAAGGTTCACTTATATTATAAACATGTAACAGGAGTTCCTTCTTTCTAAGGCTGCATAATATTCAATCATACACATACATCACATTTTCTTTAACCATTCATCCGTCAATGGACATCTGGGTTGCTTCTACTTCTCGGCTATTGTGAATAATGCTGTCATTAACGTGGAGGTACAAATATTTCTTTGAGATCCTGCTTCACATTCTTTTGTATATATTGTCAGAAGCGGGATTGCTGGATCATAAGATAATTCTACTTTAAATTTTTTGAGGAATTTCCATACTGTTTTCCAAAATGGCTGCACCATTTTTCATTCCCACCAATGGTGTGGAAAGGTTCCATCTTCTCTGTCTCCTCACCATTTGTTGTTTTCTTTTGACAGTAGCCATCCATCCTGATGGCTGTCAGGTGACATCTCATTGTGGTTTTGATTTGCATTTCTCTAATGACTGATGATGCTCAGCATCTTTTACTGTGCTTACTGGTTGTATACCTTCTCTGAAAAAATGTCTATTCAATTCCTCTGCTCAAATTCTTTTGTGTGTGTGGTACTAGGGATTGAGCCCAGGGCATTCTACCTCCAAGCTACACCCCCAGCCCTATTTTATTTTTATTTTGAAACAGGGACTTGCTAGGTTGATGAGAGTCTCACTACTTGCTGAGGCTGTCCTCGAACCTGCGATTCTTCTGTCTCGGCCTCCCAAGTACTGGGATTACAAGCATGCGCCACCACGTCTGGCCTCTGCTCAATTTTTTTTTTTTTTTTTTGGTGTGGTACCAGGGATTGAACCCAGGGGCATTCTACCTCCGGGCTACACCCCCA
This sequence comes from Glis glis, assembly GCA_004027185.1. Lineage (NCBI taxonomy): Eukaryota > Metazoa > Chordata > Mammalia > Rodentia > Gliridae > Glis > Glis glis. The sequence goes on from PVJS01002890.1 coordinate 70,867, forward strand.
GCCCTATTTTTTGTTCTTTATTTTGAAACAGGGTCTCGCTAGGTTGCAGAGGGCCTCACTACGTAGCTGAGGCTGGCTGCAAACCCGGATCCTCTGGTCTCAGCCTCCCAAGTACTGGGATTACAAGCGTGTGCCACCACGCCTGGCTCCTCTGCTCAATTTTTAATCAACATTTTTGTTGCTGCATTGTAGAAGTTTGTTATATATTCTGGTTATTAACACCTATCAGACATATGATTTGCAATTATGTTTTGTACTCTGTAGGCTGCCTTTTTATTTTATTGACTGTTTCCTTTGATGAATAGGGTTTTTTAAGTTTGACGTAGTCCCTTTTGTCTATTTTTATCTTACTGCCTATGATTTTGGTGTGACATCTAAGAAACCACTGCCAAATCTTATGCCCTAAAATTTTTCCCTATTCCCCCCCCCCCAGGAGTTTAGTAGTCTAAGGTCATTTTGACTTGCTGGAGAGTAGCCCCATGGTAATAAATGCTTCCTGCCTTAAAAAAAATTCCCTTTTTTAACCCACTTTTGAGTTAATTTCTTATGTGGTATATAAGGTCTGGGGTCCAACTTCATTCTTTTTCCTAGCACATTTGTTGAAGAGGCTGTCTTTCCTCACTGTGTAGTCTTGGTACCCTTGTGGAAACCATTTGGTTATATGTATAAGGATTTATTCTGTGCTCTCTATTCTGTTCCACTGACCTATCTTTTTGCTAGTAATTGAGTATACTATCTTAGTTATTAAGGTTTTGTAGCATGTTTTGAAATTAGGAAGTATGAGGCTTCAAACTTTGCTCTTTTGCAACTATTTGGGGACCCTGGAGATTCCATATTAATTCTAAGGATAGGTTTTCTGTTTCTGTAAAAAATACCATTGGGGTTTTGTGTGTGTGGTGTGTGTGTGTGTGTGTGTGTGTGTGTGTGTGTGTGTGTTACTGGGGATTGAATCCAGGGGCATTCTACCGTTGAGCTACACTCCCTTATTTTACTTTTTATTTGGAAACAGGGTCTCACTAAGTTGCTGAGACTGGCCTCGAACTTGCGATCCTTCTGTCTCAGCCTCCCAAGTTCTGGGATTACAGACATGTGCCTCCACTCCTGGCTCACCATTGGGGTTTTGACAGAGATTGCACTGGATCTGTAGATTGCTTTAGGTAGTATAGAGATTTCCACAATGATCACCAAATGTCTTTTCATTTATTTGTATCTTCTTTGATTTCTTCTAGCAAGAAGCATTGCTTATTTTCTGTTTTTAAAAAACAACTTTTCAAGTAAATTCACTAGAGGAACCATGCTGACATGAAAAGGTACACTTTGAAACCAGCTGTCAAGAAAATTATATCATGCATTTTACAAGAATAGGGCCTGCTAATCAACAATGTGCAGTCTGTAGTCTGTACTTTTACTGGCAAGCAACTGTGGTAACTCTTTATCATGTAGCCTACCATTCTTATGTTCTCAGTTTCAGAATTGCTATAAATTATGCGTTACTCAATCTGACTACAGCAATTAAGCAGTATGTATTAACTATCTGTATATCTGTTTGAACAAGCATTAACCATCTGTGCAATAGAAAAATGTGCGCAACTGCTACTACTAACTTAAATGCATTTCCATGTTCAAGAACAGTACATTGTTCTTCATTGATCAATACCAGTTATATTCTCAAGACAGGCATACTGCAAGGTACTAATTTGATTAGGTGTTAAAATATATTTAAATGGTAAGAATAATATTTCCCATCTGTGTACAAACTAAAGATAGTTTTCACTAATGGTCAGATCAAGAGAATGATTGGCATACACGGGAGGAATTTAATTTTAGTATCCATATTCTAATTTGTTACTATGACAATAATCATCCTCAGCCAATTACATATTATTATTTACTAAAATAGGACATTATTAGGCCTTCTATAATCAAGTATGTTATCCTAGCTTGAGTTAATAACAGCTTGAAAGTAAAAATAATAAAATATTTACGAATCAGGATTTCACTCTGTACTCATAATTACACTAATTTAATGAAGTTTCTTTGTTTTGGGGGAAAGAAAGGTAAAAAGCAGTATATTTTATATTGAAAAAGTTTTCATGCATCCATCTTATTGAGTACTACACTTTTATATTATTTGAATCTATCAATAATCTAGGATTAAGAAACTGGCAGGCGAAACTGGACCTAGTACCTCTGACAATTTTAAATAAGCGCTTCAAAGATAAAACCTGGAATAAGAGGCCCAAAACAGAGGCAGGAAGAATCATAGTTGCTCCACTTTGACACCTTTTTTACAGAATTTATTTTTTGTAATCTAAGTGGGAGTGTACTAAAAAGGCACACAATCAGTGTTGGCTGAAGTGACTTGCACAAAGTAGGCAAAGAGGTGTTTCTATTTCTAGGGGTGGGACAGGAACCTTTAGAATTAGTGCCCCTGCTCTGTGTGAGTTCATCAAGAGCTCTTGTTTTTTTTTTTTTTTTTTTTCCAGAGAGACTGCACAAAGGCTTGGGGGAGGGTGGTTTCTCTTCAGTATACTGAGAAAGCTGCCAGGGAGTTGTTTTCTTTTTTTTTTAACTTTTAATTTTGAAATAATTTTAGATTGACAGAAAAGTTGTAAAGATAGTACAGAGAGTTTCTGTATTTCCTTCCCCCAGCTTCCTCTAATGCTTATATTTTACATATGATGTTATATTTATCAAGTCTAAAAAATTAACACTGGTGTAACACAATTAAAACTGAACTACAGATTTTATGAGTTTTTCATTAACATCTTTATTCTAGGACCCAGTCCAGGAAATCACATTGCATTTAATTGCCATGTATCTACTTAGCCTCTTCCAATCTGTGATAGTTTCCCAGATTTTCATACATTTTTTTTTTTTGGTGGTCCTGGGAATTGAACCCAGGGGTATTCTATCTCTGAGCTACACCCTCTGCCCTATTTGATTTTTTATTTTGAAATAGGATCTCACTAAGTTGCTGAGGCTGTCCTTGAACCTGCAATCCTCCTGTCTCAGCCTCCCAAGTCCTGGGATTACAGACATGCGCCACCATGCCTGGCAGATTTTCCTTCATACTTTTGAAGAGCACTAGTTATTTTGTTGGATGTTCTTCAATTTGGGATTTGTCTGATGTTTGTTCATGAGACTAAGGTTTGGAGGGAAGTGCCTTTTCGTTGTGTATCTGGGAACATGATTGGTGATGTTAACCTTGATTACTTGATTAAGGTGGCATGTGCCAGGCTTCGGTGCTGTAAAATTTCTATTATTTTTCCTTTCCATAGTCCATTGGTTAGTTGTGAGTCTCTATGTCTAGCGACCCTCAAGGAGAGGGGAATTAAGTTCTACTTCCTAGAAGGAAGAGTATCAAAGAATTCACATTTACTTAAACGTGTGTGTGTGTGTGTGTGTGTGTGTGTTTTACTGGGGACTGAACCCAGGGGCATTTTACCTCTGAGCTACACTCCCCAGCCCAATTTTATTTTTGTTTTGAAACAGGGTCTCGCTAAGTTGCTGAGGGCCTTGCTAAGTTGCTAAGGCTGTCCTTGAACCTGCAATCCTCCTGTCTCAGCCTCCCAAGTACTGAGATCACAGGCATGCACCACCACACTCAGCTGGTACTGTGGATATTTTATATTTCTAGGAAAACACAGTGACAAGTACTGGATACCATGCAATTATGCGAATTACTAGTTAGAGGGAATTCAGTTTTTCAGTTTCAATACTAGATTCTTTTAGGTAACATTATGTCTTTGCAAAACTGAGTTTTTGGCAGTTATTTTGATTGAAAAACCAATGTGAGGTAGGACATGAGGTTGCTGGTATCCAATCTGATTTCAAGGTTTGAGAAGTTATGCAGTCCTTAGCACAAGCTAAGTTGTTAGACTATAAACACTTAGCTGTTTGACTCTATCTACTTAAGTAAAATTGTTAGGTATTTATCTTGGCTCAGAGGTGCTGTGTATAAGTCAGCATGCATTGAGAAGGTTCCATAATCTCCGTCTTAAATTTTTTTCACTCACCCTTCCCCAGATCCTACTCTCATCTAGGACTTAATGGAAACCAACCAAAGTAGGCAAAACCATTGCTCAAGGTGCTGAAACCAGATCATGGTACAGGATGAGACTTTCTATCAAGTTAATTTTGTATACTTTAATGTAGATCACTACCTGTACACACCTCATTGATCTCCCCATTGTAATGGTACTTGGTCTGGAGTAGACCCTCAAGGATGGTGTTTACTAAGTTCAAGAGAATCATGAGCCTCAGCTTATCAAACACCTATTGATTAAGTACAGTAAGCCAGAACTATCCCTATGCCTTTTTTCTGCCTCCCTTTCTCCTTCCTACTCTTTTCCTCCAAAGCAAAGCAGGCTTTAGGGCTTAAATATCTTCCATTTATCACAAGAATAAACATAATGCATTTGTACTCTCTACTACTAAGATAGAAGGTCTTTGCTACAGTGGTATTAAAGGGAGTATTTCCCCTTTGACAATGAAGAGCAGATAAAGAGGAATATAAAGGAAGATTTCTTCACATACACAACCCTCTTTTTATTAGTCAGATGACATCAACTATTTTTATATAAATAAATATTAATAACTTATTCATTGAGCACTTGGTAATGTGCTATATATTACAGATTAGTGATTTATATACATAGTCTCATTTAATTTGAACTCTAATGGTATGAGGTAGAAATTATATTAGTGCCATTTTACAGGCAAGGGGACTAAAGCTTGAAGTAGTTAAAATACCTCACACAAAGTTACAGAACCTAAAAAGTGGAACAACAAAGTCTCAAATGTAGGTTTCCCTGTCCAATGCTACAAAGTTATATCAAATCCCACCAGCTATTACAGGACCTGGCACTCTGTGGAAATTAAATGTAGAATGAAGCAAACAAGGTCGTCTTCCTGCTCAGATTTTGGCTGCAACTGGGCACAGAAATCTCTGTACACATAAGCATAAAAAGCCAGCCATACGAAACATGAAGATACCAGACCTCACTCAGCCCAGCATGGGAGTCCCTGCAGTAGGCAGCATGCACCAAGCTTCTGGAAGCCTGACCTCAACCTGCCTTCAGATAGCTCCAAGAATGCCATGTCAAGATAACAAAGCAGGGCTCCAAAGTACAAAATTACAAAACCTCCAAAACCAAACAAAACCTGTTTTGAAACAAGTTTTTCTTATCTATTCTGTTTTTTTAACAGCCTATTCTAGCACTACACTCAAAACAGAAATAAAAATAAATGTTTCAGTTAAACACTATTTTATAGAATATACTTAATTACAAAACAGTGATGTGGGCATATGAGTATTAGTTGATATACAGAATTAATCCAAAAGAGAGCTATGCTGGATGGTAACATTTTACAGTCAAGTATTCATTTACTAGCTGGGTGTGGTGGCACATGCCTGTAATCACAGCTGCTTAGGAGGCTGAGGCAGCAGGATTGTGAGTTTGAGGCCAGCCTTGGCAATACAACCAGACCGTCTTAAAACAAAACAAAACAAAACAAAACAAAACAAAACAAAACAAAACAAAACAAAACAAAACAAAACAACAAAGAAACCCCACAAAACTAACAGCAGCAACAAAAACAAAGTATTCATCTACTTCGTATCTGCTATGATGCTATTTCCAATGTTGCTTTCACATTATCTACTCCAGCATAACTTTGCAGAGTTCAACAATGACCTCTATGTTGCTAAGTCAGATGGACTCGTAACTGACCCTTCAGTATTTTCTTGCACAGTCAATCACTCAAAAATCCTCAAAACATTTCTCTTTCCTAGGCTTCCAGGACACACAGTGTAGCTTCCTTTCTTCTCCTCTTTCTAAGGCTTCTTTGTTGACTCCTCTTCTGAAATTAGTAAGCCCCCACAGGCTTGTCAGTTTCTTTCCTTTCTCTAGCAATCTTTTTACCTCTGTAGGATTTAAATGTCACCTATACATAGATAACCTCCAAATTTTATCTCTTGTCATGTTTTCTGAGCTCTGGCCCTATCTTTTCTCTCATACAAAAAATACTATTGAGTAACTACTTGGTGACACAACAGTGACTAAGTAGAGCCAATCCTTGCACTCTGAAATGTAGTCAGGTGAAAAGCAGACAGTAAATAAGTAAACAAGTAAACAATTAAACATTATAAGGCCTATGAGGACAACAAAACAATGTGTAATGGAAACTAACGCAGGGAGAAAGGCACCTAGTTTCAAGTGGAAGAGTCTAAGGAGATTATATTTAAATTTTATAAGATGATAAGAAGGCTGCTTACAGAAGGGAAGAAAGAGAAGGAGTGAGAAGGTAAATGCGAGTAGGCAAACAGAGACTGTCTTCACAAGCGTGTGACGGGGCTCACCCAGATCTGACTAATTCCCCAGCTCTTCCTCTTACACCTGTATATATTCACATACCTATACACCCTCCAGCTACCTATCTGACATCTTTTTCCCTCCTGTGGTGCTAAGAATTGAACCCAGGGCCTTGTGTATGCCAGGCAAACACACTACCACTGAGCTACATATATCCCCAGCCCGTTTGACACCTTGATTTGAATGTTCCATAGACTTCTCAAATCCAACACGTTCAAAATTCAACTTTTCATCTTTTCCCAAATCTATCTCGTCTCTTGTGTTCTCCATCTCAAAAAATGGCAACTTTAGATCACTCAGGTCTTCAAGACAGAAACCTAGGTGTCCTCCTGATCCCTTCCTTCCTCTTTCCTCTCATATTCAATCCATTTCTAAGGTTTAGTAATTCTACCTCCAAAGTATATTCTGAATATATCTATTTGCCCCCTCTTTTTTTTAATTGTACTCCAAGCCATCATTGTCTTTCAGATTCTCCCTCTACATTTCTCCCATCCCATCAATTTCTTAATACTGTAGCCAGATTTACTATCAAAAAGTATTAAACCAACCAAGTCATTCCTTTGCTTAAAAGAAAAACAAAAGAACTACAGGTTGGAAAGGGAGAATAAGACTGCTCTACTCACAGGTGACATTACTTACATTGAAGGAATCCATAAGGAGTCTCCTAGAACTAAAAAACCTAACAAGGATGCAGAATACAATGATATTAAATATAAATACAAGTAGATACAGAATATTTGAATACTCAAATCAAATGTATTTCTATATACCAATAATGAACAGATAGAAATTTTAAAATTAAAAGTATTTTATGGTATATTAAAAACTAAAAAACAAATACTTGAGTATAAATCTAAAAAATAGCAGCATCTATATACTGACAGCTATAAAATACCAATGAAAGACAGAAATCAAAGAGGACCTAAATAAATGAAGATATACTACTCTCATGAATTGAAGATTCAATATTATTAAGATATCAATTCTTCCCAAAGCAATTTATAGATTTGACATAGTCACAAGCAAACTTCCAACTGAATTTCTTTTTTTTTTTTTTGCGGTACTGGGGATGGAAACCAGGGGCGTTCTACCTCCGAGCTACACCCCCATGCCTATTTTTTATACTTTATTTTGAAACCAGGTCTCACGAAGTTGCGGAGGGCCTCACTAAGTAGCTGAGGCTGGCCACGAACCCGGATCCTCCGGTCTCTGCCTCCCAAGTACTGGGATTACAAGCGTGCGCCACCACGCCCGGCCTCCAACTGAATTTTTAATAGATATTGACAACCTAAAACTTATATGGAAAGCAAAAGAAACTAGAACAGTCAAAACAATTTTGAAAAAGTAAAAGCTGAAGACGTGTTACTGACTTCAAGACTTAGTATAGAGTTAAAGTAATCAAGACAGTGTAGTACTATTGGTAAGAGAAGTGACATGGACCAGCGGAACAGAACAGAGCTTAGAAATAGATTCATAAATATAAAATCAATTGATATTTGACAAAGGTGCAAAGGCAATGCAATGGGCAAAGGGTGGTCTTCTCAATGAATGGTGTTGGAATAATTGGATATCTATATGCAAAATATGTAATTAAACCCACATCATTCCCATACAAATCAAAAAGGGAAAGAAAACCTAAACATGAAATAAAAGAACTATAAAACATCTAAAAGAAAACAGAAGAAAATCTTTGTGACTAAAAATGACCCAGAAAATAAAAATTAAACTGCATCAAAACTTAAAACATATGTTCTCTAAAGACACTGTTAAGAGAATGAAAAGGCAAGACACAAATTAGGATAAAATATCTGCAAATCACATATCTCACAAAGGACTTGCATCTAGAATACACAAAGAAATCATAAAAGTCAATAAAAAGAAACAACTCAATTTTAAAATGGGCCAGACATGGTGGTATGTGCCTGTAATCACAGATACTTGTGAGACTGAGGTGGGAAGATCACTTGAACTCAGGAATTTGAGATCAGCCTGGGTAACATAGCCAGACCTCAACTCAAAACAAAATAAAACAAAAAGCAAACAAACAAAAAAGGGGTAGAAAATTTGAGCAGATACTTCACCAAAAATATATGGACAGCAAATAAGCACATGGAAAAATGCTCAAAATCATTAAGCATTAGGGAAATGAAAATCAAAATCACAATGAGATACTACTACACACCTATTAGAAGTCTAAGATAAGCCAGGCGTGGTGGCAGGTGCCTGTAATCCCAGTACTTGGGAGACTGAGACTGGAGAATTGCTGGTTCCAGGCCAGTCTCAACAACTTGAAAGAAACCCTTAACAACTTACCAAGACCCTGTTTCAAAAAAAAAAAAAAAAAAAAAAACAGAAAGGTCTGGGAGGTGTAGCTCAGAGGTAGAATGCCCCTGGATTCAATCCCTACTACCAAAAAAAAGGTCTAAAATAAAAATACTGGTTTTGTATTTTTTTAAAGACTTCCTCAACAAGACCCCAAAGGCACAGGAAACTAAAATGAGGATCAACACGTGGGATTGCATTAAACCGAAGAGCTTTTGTGCAGCAAAGGAAACAATTGAGAACCTCAACAGAGAGCCAACAGAATGGGAGAAGATTTTTGCCAGCTACTCCTCTGATAGAGGACTTATATCTAGAATATGCAGAGAACTTAAAAAAATCACCACTAAAAAAACAAATAACCCAATCAAAAAATGGACAAGTGAACTAGTCACTTCACAGAAGAAATACAAATGGCCAATAAATGTATGAAAAAATGTTCAACATCATTAGCAATCAGAGAGATGCAAATCAAAACTACCCTGAGATTTCACCTAACCCCAATTAGAATGGCAATCATTAAAAACA
>PVJS01002891.1:0-80088 GCA_004027185.1 Glis glis
AAAAAAAAAAAAAAAAAAAAAAAAAAAAAGATAAGAAGAGCCGGGTGTGGTGGTGCACGCTTGTAATCCTAGTACTTGGGAGGCTGAGACCGGGGGATCACAGGTTCGCGGCCAGCCTCAGCTACTTAGGCCCTCTGCAACTTAGTGAGACCCTGTTTCAAAATAAAGAATAAAAAATAGGGCTGGGGGTGTAGCTCGGAGGTAGAATGCCCCTGGGTTCAATCCCCGATACTGCCCAAAAAAAAGAAGATTAAAAAGAAACAAGTAAAATTAATTTAGTAATATATTTTAACCTAGTATATTCAAACTATTACATTTCCACAAAAATTGAGACTTTTGCAACTTTTTTATTCATATTAAATTTTTGAAATTTGGTGGGTATTTTACACCTACATCTCAATGTGGACAAGACGCATTCCAAATACTTGATGGTCAGATGTGGCTACCTGCTACTGTATAGCACAACACAAGACTAGGAATCCCAAGCCCATAAAGAAAGGTACATATCAACATTGAGAAAAAGGTTCCATTTCATCATGGGTCAAACTACTGTGCAGCAAACACAGCTGAATGAATACTGTCTTATTTTCGTTTCATGATAACCAGAATTTCATTTTAAACTATGCACATCATTTGATGTATGTTCTTCATCCTCAATACGAAATGTTAGTATGATAAAATACATAATGTTGATGAGACAGTATTATAACTACCTCACTTTCATCATTATAAATTATAGAAAATATGCTTCTCTGGACTAGCTAAGTAGCATAAGATTAAATTGTCTAATAATTATATTTATAAAAAGTATTTTCAAAATCTAAGTTTAATATTTTACCTTCTGGGTTTCAATGTGCTTTTCTAAAATTTCTTGTTTTCTTTTCCTTACATCCTGCTGAAGTTTTAGTGCCTCCTAGAGTCAGGGATGGAAAATACGTAAGAATATTACTAAAGTGATTAAATAATTCAAGAATAGAAACTGGTTGTAATTGTAGAAGCTTAGCAACAAAAATTATATGCAAAATTAGTCTACGTAAAACTTATGTATGCAAGTTTCAAAAATCAATCTGGGGATCCTTCTATTCAAAGAAAAAAATTAATATGTATTGCTGCACTATAGAAGATAAAAGTTCAATAGCATCCAATATAAACCTTTTAGACTTAGTCTTATTTTGTGATAAACTTACATGCACGTAGAGAAAAGCTGTTCTATATGCAAATGTTGTGCACTATAATAACTGCCTTACCTGTTTTTTTTTCTGTGCTTCATTATTATCAACTGCAGGAGAGGAAACAAGTAAGGTTTTCTGTGCAGCCTTCAAAGCAGCTGGATTATACACCGTTTTTGTTAGGCCAGTAGATGTAGACAATACCTACCAATACAAATTCAGTATCTTAAAAAAAGTATCTGTTCATAATTTCCAAAATTCTATATTCGATGAAACTTGGCAGTAAAGCACTTCTGACAAAATTTAGCACATTAAACTAAATTTATTAAATGCTTATAGTAACTAAATCACATTTGGTGATTTGAAGGGGAGGGTATGAATGAGGAATAAATCTTAAAATGAAAAAATTTCAAATTATCAAATACCTATGGGAAACAAAAAGCAAACACAAACATACAAAAATACCAAATTAAGAAACAACATAGCTGGGTGTGGTAGCACACACCTATAATCCCAGTACTTGGGAGGCTGAGACAGGAGGATCACAGATTCAAGGCCAGCCTTGGCAATTTAGCAAGATCAAAATAAAAAATAAAATAGGGCTGGTGTAACTCAGAGGTAGAATGCTCCTGGGCTCAATCTCCAGTAACAAATGCTGCTCCCCCCCAAAAATGCCATCATCTCTCTCAGAAAATATTAGTTATTGAATACATTTACTACTATCCATAGTGACTAAAGCAAAAACTACACAAAAAAGCATAGCACAGGAGGAAGCTGGATGTTGTCCTTTAAACAACTTAACATGATCATTTGCAATTAGCGTTCTGAAATAAACATATTCATTCTCCATTCCTTTGCTAGCAATGTTCCTTCTGCTTAAAGTAACTTTATTCTCTTAAACTCAGCTCAGGTTCAGCATGACATAATCAAGACCTCCATAAAGCCCTAATCATTTCTCTCTTCTACCCAAGTCCTTATATGAAATTTTATTCTTTCAGTTATTAGGTAAAAATATCATAAGCTGTTTTTAGCTGACATTAGTTATTTAGTAAAAATGACTTGATGACATATTAATGTATGTGTCTTTCTCCCTATCCACACTATAAGGGCCTCAAAGCAAAGACCATGTATTTCTCCTCTCTCTGCCTCCAGTACCTAAGCCTTGCTAACCAGTTAATTATGACATCATGAGTAAGATCAAGCATCTTTTTGGGTTTCTGTGAGCTCATCTATAAAATGAGGAGGTTCAACTTGGTGTCCTAAAGTATTTACAAATCCCTAAGCTTTCTCCTTGACACCAGGAACTATTATTATTATTTTGCCTGGTTCATTGCTAAATCATCTAGACACTGCTAGAACAGTGCCAGGGTACATAATAAATACTCATAAACATTTTTGCACTAATTTTTTTTTTGGCGGTACCAGGGATTGAACCCAGGGGCGTTCTACCTCCGGGCTACACCCCCAGCCCTATTTTTTATCCTTTATTTTGAAACCGGGTCTCACAAAGTTGCAGAGGGCCTCACTAAGTGGGGGGGGGGGGACAGGGAGGGAGAGAGAGAGAGAGAGAGAGAGAGCTGAGGCTGGCCATGAACCCGGATCCTCCGGTCTCCACCTCCCAAAGTACTGGGATTACAAGGTTGCGCCACCACGCCCGGCCTTTTTGCACTACATTTGAAATGATTATAGGTCAGAGTAGACAGCCATATCTACACAAAGGTTAATTTAAAAACTAAAATTTATAGGCTGCATTTTACTTCATTCAAAAACAAAGCAGTATTTCAAAGGAATGTATGGGGAGGGGGAAGAAGGGGGAGGAACCTGGAGGGAAGTGCTCTAAGAGTTTCGTGCATGTATGTTTCTATCACTCTATGCCTCTGTATGATGTATAATTACAATGCACCAAATATAAGTATAAAAAAACCCAAACATACAAAAATAAAGCAGTTATAAGTTCCATGGGGTGGTTGGTTACTGGTTCTTACAACCTGGGATCTCTTCAGGAAGATCCATAAATGCTATAAAAAGTAAGCATGAAACCATGTGTGTTAACACAATAATTTTCCAAAGGAAAACCTACTGATTCTAAAGTCTTACAGGAGTTCATGACCTAAAAACCAACTACTCAAATGGAAGAGTATCAATGAGAAAAAGGCCCTACCTTTTAGCTACTTTAAAATCTAAGAGTATCAGAGAAGTAGCAATCAGGAGACCACTTCCTAATCTTTTATCATGAAATTAGAGAACAACACAAAGCTTAGGCAACTCATCACTATTCTTAAGATATATGAATGTCTAAGCCTCTAAATGAAGTAAAAACTAAAAAACTAATTATGCTACTTCCATACAGTGCAACTGATGTTAAAAAACAAAGGTTTGCCAGGCGTGGTGGCACACACTTTTAATACCAGTACTTGGGAGGCGGAGACCAGAGGATCCGGTTTCGCGGCCAGCCATCAGCTACTTAGTGAGGCCCTCCGCAACCTTTGTGAGACCCGGTTTCAAAATAAAGGATAAAAAAAAAAAATAGGGCTGGGGGTGTAGCTCGGAGGTAGAATGCCCCTGGGTTCAATCCCCGGTACCGCCAAAAAAAAAAAAAAAAACCACAAAGATTCTTAATGCACCAAAATCTGACTGGTAATTTTCTTCAATGATGAAAACTAATACTCAGTTATCATTAACAAATATAAATATGGAGTGAGCTGGGCGTGGTGGGCTTGGGAAGCTGAGACAGGAGGATCACAGGCTCAAAGCCAGCCTCAGCAATTTAGCAAGATCTCAGTAACCTAAGGAGATACTGTTTCAAAACAAGGGGAAAAAAAAATAAAAGGGTTGGGGGTATAGCTCAGAGGTAGAATGCCCCTAGGTTCAATCCCCAATACCACTGGAAAAAAAAATGAACAGATTTAGTTCGTAGTCTAACTTCAGTGACCATTCTCTGTAATGCCATGGAAAAATTTCTTCCATGCTACCTTACCACAAAATAACAAACTGTATGACTTATATAAAATAGAGAGGATAAGCTGGCATAGTGGCAACCACCTGTATTCCCAGTACTTGGGAGGCTGAGACAGGAGAATCAAAGGTTCCAAGCCTGCCTCAGCAACTTAGTGAGGCTCTCAAAAATTTAGCGAGACACTGTTTCCAAATAAAAAACTAAAATGGGGCTGGGGGTTTAGCTCGGAGGTAGAATGCCTATGGGTATAATCCCCAGATACATTCAGTCCCAAAGAACAAGGAGATGTATGTTCTCTCTTATATGGGGAAGGTAGAGAGATATTTGGCAATAAGGGCAACATCAGATAGATGAGCAGAGACTCTAGGGGAGTGACTGAGGGTGATCAGGGATGGGGGGGAGGGGGGCCAAGTCATATAGAATGCAATAGTAGAAATAATGCTATGAATGTATACAAAATTGCCAATTCCAATCTCAAAGACTTGTGGGGTGAGGGGGGGACCTGGCGGGGAGGGCAACAAGAGTGTGTACATGTATTTTTTAACACTCTGTACCCCAATATGATGTAAAATTACAATGCACCCAATTAAAAAAAAGGATAAAACATGTTAAGGGAGAAACACAAGATTATCTGCTGAAAACAGAGTTTGAGTGTACTGTTTTCTTCATGAGGAATCCATAACAAAAGAATTAAAAAGTGGTGGTGCATGTAGTAATCCCAGTACTTGTGAGGCTGAGACATAAGGATTGCAGGTTCCAGGTTCGAAGCCCACCTTAGCAACTTAGCAAGATCCTCTTTCCAGATAAAAAAATAAGAAGGGCTGGGGGTGTGGTTCAGAGGTTCAATACCCAGCACCACACACATACAAAAAAAATTTGGGACCAAAAAGATTTTTATCATCAAATTAAGTTGGAAATATTGAATATTATAACCCTGTTTTCCTGTGTCAAATATATATTATCATAATAAAGGCAGTGAGAAACCCAGAAGCAAAGAAACCCATGTAATTAATCTAGCATTTCTCCAACTTCTGTGAATAGGAAACACTCCTTTTCAAAGGGACTCTTAACATTTGATATCAGACTAAGGAGTGCTACTTCAAAGTGAATAGAAGTATCTAATAAGAATGAGAAGACTCCTAATGCTAAGAATGCCATCATAGCCCAGGCAGTGGCCTTTCCAAACAACCACACCTTCTCTATTTTGCACATGGGTTTGTGTGTGTGCTGTAATCTTTTCATACTGACTTTATTTCTAGAGACCTTACTGCATTCACCTATTAATCCCAACTACTTGTGAATTCTTTTGTATTTTTTACATACACAATCACATCACCTGAGTAAACAGTTTGTTTCTCCTTTCTATTCTTTCTATGGTTTATTTCATTTTCTTATTTTATTGTATTGTATTGGTTAGACCCTCTAGTATAATACTGAAAAAAAACAAGAGTGGACATCTTTGTCCAGGTCTTGAGGAAGAAAGCATCCAATATTGCACCACTGAACAAAATATTGGCTCTAGAGGGATTTTTGCAAATATCTTTCATCAAGGCAAGGAAATTTTCTCTATCCTTACTTTGTAGAGTGCTTAATGTAATTAAGTACTGAATTTTATCAAATGCTTTTGCTGCTGAAGTAATCATGTAGAGTTTTTTTCCCTCCCTATTCTGTTAATGTGGTCAATTAAACCAATTTCCTAATGTTAAGTCAACCTTGAATTTCTAGAATCAGTGGTGTTTGACCATTATGTATTATGTCTTTTATACATTAATGAACATTTGTTAATACTGTAGGGTATTTGTGCCCATGTTCATGAGAG
The DNA here is from genome assembly GCA_004027185.1 of Glis glis. NCBI lineage: Eukaryota > Metazoa > Chordata > Mammalia > Rodentia > Gliridae > Glis > Glis glis. Next base: position 5,945 of record PVJS01002891.1, read on the forward strand.
ATATTGGTCTGTAATTTCCTCTCTTATAACATGCTTGTTAGGTTTTGGTATCAAAACTCAGAAGATGAGTTGAAAAGTATCATATCCTATGTTATTAAAATGTATGTCACCAATATCTCTTACTTTCCAAGATAAAACTATAATCCACTAACATTATTTTATTTCCTATGTAAAATATTACCAGTCATAACTACTGTGTGTACATATAATAAAAAAGAAAGCTTTTTCTCATGGATAATAGAAGGAAAGTATTTTGCAAAAGTTACTTATTACAAATTAAGTCATCAAGTATTACAAACTAAATATTTTATACTGCTAAAGTTGTATTTAAACTAAGCCACACAAAAATTGAAAGATGGAGGGATATCACATGGAAAATTTTGTTGGTTTCATGAGAGATATTAAATTTTTCAATCTTTAAAGAATGACTAGAATTTAGTTAGTTTCCTGCAATCCAGGAAAATTACCACCAAAAATAAAAATAGAAAGAAAGAAAAGAGAGGGAAGGAGGGAGGAGGAGGGACAAAGGACAATAAATACCCAAAAATAACCAGGGTAGAAAGGTTAAGACCAGAGCAAAAGTAACAGAACCACAATAATTGAGGTATGAATGACCTGTGAATCAGGCAAAGTAATTTAGCTGAGAAATTCAAAGTTGCTATAATGAGTTAACATTAAAATAAGTCTTGACAGTAGGATGGTGACAATGTAAATAGACAAGGGGAATTCCAAGATGCCAGCTAAGACACTGCACCCAGAGGCCAGGGATCTGAAGGCTGTAGAGAAAAAGAAATGGGCTACACATACAAGTTCATGAGTTTGAGGCGTTTAGATTATACAACTTAGAAAATGATGGTATTACTTCCAGAGTTGGGGACTAGGAGAAGTTAATTTGTGTGGAAAATAATTCATTTTAGGCATGTTATACCTGAAATAACACTGAGATGCCCAAGAGGAAGGTCTGATGTACAGAATGAAATTCAGATTCAAGTTCAACAAAGCAAATAAGGAAAACAGTATACTGAAGAACAGTGATGATAGCAGGTCAGTTATATCAATGAATGTTTTGTTTACCTTTGACAGGAATTTCTTTTGTAATCTTCAGAATGTAAAGAGCCAAGGACTAGAAATAGGACAGACAGATTCCAGTCTGGCTCAGGGATTCCCAGTGTATAGATCAAACCATAAAACTATTTGTACCTTGGACTATTGGGGGCTTAGGATTATCCATTCTAGTATTCTGTGAATTCACGTACCTCAAATAAAACTAAAGATCAGGGCATTCACTCACACCAAAACAGAAAAAAATAACACATCTACACAGAAGACAAATACATAAATGGTCTTAACATAATCTGCATTTATCACCTCATTTAAAAAAAGAAGTAATCAAGAGTATTGTCAGGTTACACAGACAGCTGTTAGTAATTAAAACAAAAACAAAACAAACAAAAAAAACCTTACATTTACATCATCCCTTCCCATTTACAAATCACTTTCAAATAAATGGTTTTATTTAATCCTCACAAAACCCCATGAGCAAGACAAATATCACCATCACCATTTACCAATGAGTAAAAAGATTCAGAAAGGTTAAGAGCACTGCCCAACATCATGCCGTTAGTAAGTGAAAAGCCAGGGCTCAAACTCAAGTAAAATTCCTACTTCATGGCTCTTGCTATCAGGCGGCCAGAGTTTTCAAACTAAAATATACAGTGTCTCTAAAGAACATGAATATAAAGGAAAAACTAACAAAAAGAATGGAGCACATGGAAATAACGAGTCAAGTATTAAAATGCTGATGCAAAAAAGTAAAAAAAAAAAACAGTAGGCTAAATTTTTCATTTTTAGCGAATGAAAAGCAAAAAGGGAAGAATAAGAGATAAGGATACTATTAAGAAGCAGGAGTTCAGAACTATGAAAAAAATTAAAAATTAAGATGCCACCTGAAAACATTTATGAAGCCAAGACAAACACATCATGCTATTCTTCTTACCTTTTCAGTTGCTGAAACAGATGGCTTTGATACAAAACCCAACCTGTCCTTCACAGATAATTTAGTTACATTCTAAAAAAATTAAAATGGACATATTCAGTGTTTCCCCAAACATTTATAAGTCTGTTGGGCTTTTGAACATTCTGATTTTACTAACATATAGAGAGTTTATGAGTATACTGATGTTAATCACAGAATCTTGGGCCTTTTTTAAAAGAGAGGGAGGGGAGAACGGGAAGGAAGGAATGTGTGTGGAAAAACAAAAGTAAACAGTATGCAGTATTACTCAATCACGAAAAATTACAATAAAGTAAGAGGTGTGAATCAGGCAAAGTCCCTTCCAGTAATAGGAAATCATAAATTCTTAGAATCCTATATTAACAAATAGAAAGTTTGCATATTTTAAATTGGATTTGAGTGATTATAATGTAGGCCTGCTTCTAAAGTTTAAAAATAAGTGCCCCATACTTAGCTAATGGGTAGCATCTATTAGCTATGTAGGGCACTACATTCTAACTCTATTTTACACAGAAAATCCTGATACATCTGAAGAAAAAGAAAGGCTAAGTTTCAGAAACTGAGAGTGTAGAAACAAGAAACCACCACTTAATTGTGGAGGAAGTGGGAAGGAAATGACATATGGAGAAGAGAATCCCAGAGTCAGGAATAAGTGATGCAAAGTTCTGAGCAAGCTGCTAAAAAGTACATGAAACGGTACCATTTCAAGCACGTTTAAACTGATGTATTAAGCCTTCTCTTCCCAATAGCTTTCAGTGCAGTCTACTACACAATTATCTCGGGAATATAACTCTAACTAAATAAAAAGATGATGGGAAAAGTAAGATTTAGTGTACTGAACTTCACTCTTCAGGCAGTTCTGTAGAAATATATCTCCTCCACACAGTGAAAAAGAAATTTTTTCTCATAAATAAGATAACTAGAGAGAAGAATTTAAGAGTCAAATACTATACAGGAAAAGTAATGACAGTAAAAATGTTATAGTAAAATAGTAACTTATAGGTGGTGTTCAAATATGTAAAGGTCCTATTTCTGTGTAAACATATATAATTAACTATAGTTCAAGTCACCAAGGGAAACTAAATTACTAAGAACCTATTTGATAGGTACGGCCTTCCACTTACCTGAGGAAGGTCTGAACTAGCACTCTGGGCTTCTGCTGGCTCAACAGTACTTGAAGGTACTGGACCCAATCGCTCTTTGACTGACTGCTTCACAACAGGTAAAATGGGCTGCTGGACTAAAGGCTGCATTACCTCAGAACGAGAAAAAAAATTTAAACAAGCTGATTAGTTCAGGATCATGAAAAGTATACTTTGCTATTTTGTGCTGAATTGCCCATGCACAGAAAGTTTAAAACATGCAGCTTATAATCAAAACCCAAACAACTTTCAAATTCCTTCACAAATATAAATATTTTTTCCATGAAACGACTTAAAAAGTCCAGGAAAAAATTAAAATCCATCCTTCATTACCTTATGTTTTAAGAACTAAAAAACAAATTGCTATAATACACCTCTCCAACAATCAATCTAATGTTATACAGTATACTGATTCACTGATGGGGAAGGCAGAGAAAGGGAAGAAATGAGAGGGAGGGGACAAATAATTTCCAAGATGAACCTATAGTCTGAATTTATGGAATATACATAGCAACAATTTACTGAGTACCTTCCTATCTACCAGGGACTGTCCTATCTAAACTGGGGATTAACTTAAAAATTAAATGAGCAAATAGCGTAGAAAAGTAACTTTCTAAGTCTATACAGTTAATAGTAGTAATGCAAAATCTGAACTTGAATCCCTCTGATTCCAATGCCCCTACTCTTTTTAACTAAAACACTATTCTAAGAGTTCTCTAAGAAAGCATCTAATTTCACATAAATCTCTTTCTTACCTTTGGAGAAGCAGTCTGCAACTGCTGGGTGCTTCCTTCTCTGTGCCAATAAACCTTAATAAAGCGATTGTTTAATACTGCTTCTGTACTTGATATTGCTTTCTTTGCTTCTTCATATGTTGCAAATTGGATGAGGGCACCTTCAGGATCACCATTGAAAGCAACCTAAGATTTAAAACATTAAGAACAGTAAATTTCTAAAAGAATTTGTTGCTTCAAACAATAAAATTCCTCAAGATGTGAGATATTGGTCTTTCCAAGTAATACCCCGTCATTCTGCTTTCATATCTCTACAGTCTACTTTTTAATCAAAGATTGTTCATGTTGTGGAGAGAGACTCTTATGTGTAACGGCTGAGATATACAAGGCATTCAAACTGTTTCTTTTTACCTCCAATTTTAATACTGACTTATGAGAAAAAATTCCTATGTGTCAATGAGTGACATGGCCAAGATCGATACAGTCCGGAGAAAGTAGTAGACTACTTTGGATGGGGTAATCTATAATTAAAGTTACAGGAAAAAAAAAAAGAAATGTACAATATCCCAAACTTGTAATCCTCACAGTATTTCCAAGAGCACAAGAAAAAAATTTTAAAGGGGGAAGGAGACCCACAAAATAGCAGCATCAATGCATTTGCCAAACAGAAAACAGAAATTCAATGAGTATGCTTCTAGAAATTCATATCACAAATAACTAAAAAGCCAAAACTTATCACTCCAAATTTCCTAATAATGGCAGTGTATTCCAAAGTGTAGTATATAAACCACAGGTAGTATGCAATAAAGAATCGAGATTAACAGCACAGTTTGAATCTAACTGCCTGGTTCAAGTCTTGACAATCCATAAGCAGAAGCAAGTCGTTTAACCCTGCTATTTCTCAGTGTTCTCTTCTTCTTCTTTTTTTTTTTTTTTTTGCGGTACCGGGGATTGAATGCAGGGGTGGTCTACCTCTGCGCTACACCCCCGGGCCTATTTTTTATACTTTATTTTGAAACCGGGTCTCATGAAGTTGCGGAGGACCTCGCTAAGGGGAGAGAGAGAGAGAGAGAGAGAGAGAGACAGGGAGAGAGAGACAGAGAGCTGAGGCTGGCCGCCAACCCGGATCCTCAGGTCTCTGCCTCCCAAAGTACTGGGATTACAAGCGTGCGCCACCACGCCCAGCTCTCAGTGTTCTCTTCTAAAAAAGAGAAAGAAAAACAGTGCCCACTCCTTAGCTCTGTTTTAAGAATTCAATAATAATTCACATAAAAAGAATAAGTATTCAATAAACATGTTATAATTATAAGGGTGATTTTTAGGTTACATTCTTTTGGGGGGGGAGTTCTGGGGGTTGAACCCAGGGACACTCTACCACTCAACTATATCCACAAGCCTTTTTGAGAGACAAGGTCTCGCTAAGTTGCCCAGAATGGCCCTGAATTTGCAAGCCTCCCAGATCACTAGGATTATAGGCATGTGCCACTATGCCTGGATTAGATATCATCAATTTCACCAATGTTTAATTAGAATGATGCTAAAGAGTTTTTTAACTTATTTTGAAACACATATATTTTATAAATAATAATGCAGGTATTATACAGATACAGCAAAAGAACCAATGAACAGAAGATAATCAACCTCAATAGTAACTGCATAAATGCAAACAGAAAATACCATGTTTCGCCTCTAGCTTTGAAAACATGTTTTAAATGAATATTAAAAGTATAGTTAATTGTATAAGAAAAAGAATATTCTGAGAACTTTTTACGTATAGATATAAATGTGGTAGAGCAAAGTGAATTGCCATAAAAAGATATTAAGAGGTACTCAAGATTATTAACTAGAGTAATATGCATACTGTTGGCCCACAAATATTTTTTAAGTTTATGTGTACACAACAATGTGCAACAAAAAATGGAGAACAGCACATGGTAAATTAAAATAATAATGTAATTTTATATGGATAGAGGAATGTGAGGAATACAACAAGCTAAAAAGGAAATACTTCTTCTATATTCTCTATGTATCTTTATTATCCTACCCCAAATAAACATGCATTTCCCCCTCCATTACTTTCTGTTTGTCTGTATGTGGTACTAGAGATTGAACCTGGAGCATTCTACCTCCAAGTTACACCCCCAGCCCTATTTTATTTTTTTATTTGGAAACAGGGTCTTGCTAAGTTCTGAGAGCCTCACTGAGTTGCTGAGGAGAGCTTCAAACCTGCAATATTCCTGCTGTCTCAGCCTCCCAACTACCACCTCCATTACTTTTTTAATGGTACTTTTTAAACAGCAAGAAAAGTTTCTAAACTACCAATCTAAGACAAGCTATATCCTCTAAATTTATTTATTGGATTATAAAGCATAATTATTTTAGTTGAAAAGTAGACAGCAGGGGAAAAAAACAAAATTATTTCAACACTTTCAACATATCATACATAAAGAATCTCTCAATTTTTATTCAACATAAAGAACCTCTCAATTTTTATACAACCAAGCCAAGGCCTAATTTTAGATGAAGGAAGTTACGCTGTCATTTTTTCCTGAAGAATGTTTAAATGTGTCAAAGAAAAAGTAAATGTTTAATTATAAATCACATGGTATTTAGACCCCAAAATTATCTGTTAAGTGCATCCCACCATAGAAGCAGAAATAAATCTGACTTGAGAATTCTGCTGAAATGATCTTAAGAAACTCAGGAACTGGAAACTAGTATTAGATTTTATCAATATGTTTATTTAATTTGTTGTAACTTTACAACACTATTAGGTAAAAAGTTTACTCTCTATTAGGTAAAAAGTTTATGCTGATATGATCTATCAAAACCCCTGCCCTTAGAAAGTAAACAAAATAATACAAAACAAAAAAACCCATACATTTTTCTATAAGGTAAAGTTTGTTTCATGCCTGCTATGGTTTGGATATGGTTCTATTGTGTCCCCCGAGGCTTCATGTGTTGGAGACCTAGGTTAGTGTGTTGATGTTGGGAGGTGGCATAAACATTTAAGAAGTAAGACCTAGGGGGAGCTCAAGTCACTGCAGGAGGTGCCCTTAGAAAGGACTAAGGGATTCAGACAGCTCTTGTGGAAGAGTGAGCAGCCCCCTGCATTGCTTTCTGGCTTCCTGTTTGGAGATGTAATCTCTTCCTCCTACATGTACTCCCACGGTTGTGACACTATTCACCCTTAGGCACTCACAGAGGCTAAACCAATGGCATCATCTGATCTCGAATTTTCAGCCCCTAAACCTATGAGCAAAATATACCTCTTTTCTTTACTAAGTTAGCCTGCAGCGGGTATTTCATTATAGTGACAAAATGGGCTAATATAATGTCCAATTCCCCAACTTAAGAATATGAACAAATTTTCTATAATATTTCTTTATAAAAGTGGTTTTCTTATTACATTAAGTTCCATCAATAAGCAGGGATAAGAGAATCATTTCATCACTCTTACCTGTAAGTTAACCAATGTCCCAAATCGACTAAAATGTTCATTAAGCTTGCTGATATTATTTAATTCTGGAGGAACTTTTCTAAGTTCAAGTTTAGTATTTTCATTTCCAAACTGAACCTTCTTTTGGAAGCCTGGGCTGTTTGTCCTATTAAAATTTGGTCTGTAAACAAGAATCAAATTGATGAATACATTTATAAATCCTGACCCCTTCCAAGAACAAGAGAATAAAGTTTTACATGTAAAATGAATGTCTAAATAAGTCCAATTTCCCCCAAAACTGAAAGTACTACTTGATAAAAAGACATTTAAAATTTTTTCCAAACAACAAAGTATCCAAATTAGTACTGCTAGCATCTTTCATGAATACCAACTGAGAAGGATTATGTCATATCACATACTATTTTCCACATTTTTTGATCTGCTAGCTAGAGAGGTACTCTCATTTAGTCAATTTGCACATACAGCTTTTGCTTCATCTGCAAAAGTTAGCATACTGAAATGTATCCTATCTTACAACTTTGGTTAAACTTTTTTTTGTGTGTGTGTTACTGGGGATTGAACCCAGGGGCATTCTACCTCCAAGCTATACCCCCAGCCCTATTTTTTATTTTTATTTTGAAACAGGGTCTTTCTCTACGTCGATGAAAGTCTCACTCCTTGCTGAGACTGTCCTCAAACCTGCAATCCTTCCTGTCTCAGATACCAAAGTACTGGGATTACAAGCATGCACCACCACGCCCAGCTTACAACTTTGGTTAAACTTTAAATTTAATTATTTTGACACAAAGAATAACTACCTCAATCTTAGAAATTCTACCTTAAAAAGGGAAGGAAAATGTATGCACCATACATCTGATAGTTGAAAAAAGAACAAAACTGTGGCCCAGAGAGGTTACACTGTCTACAGAAATTATAGAATTAGAACCAGAACTAGAAACTACCTATTATTAAATATTAAATCTCTTAAGTGTGAACTTAGTTTCTCCTTTATACTTGAAAATTTACAAATGAATCATCACACCCTCCCCAACATTCTAATTCTCTACCCCTTTCTATGAAGCCCTTCCTTGACAACTCAATACTTCTCCAGCCTTTCCAATTCTCCCCAAAAAAGTTCTCTCTAGCTCCTAACATAAATTGCCTACATGCTAAAGTCTCTTCCCAGATCTGATCCATACTTTTTTCTCTAATGATGGGGGCTCAAGACATGGCAAAGTTAAGCAGTTGGTGGTTTCTTTTGAAGAATGGGGAAAAGGAAAGAGGAAAAATTACGTTTTCAGCCACCACACTGTTTTTGTAAGGAGATGCATTTCTTTTCTTTTTTGGGGGGGACACTACTTGGGATTGAACCCAGGGACATTCTACCTCCAAGCTACACCCCCAGCCCTATTTTTTATTCTTTATTTTGAAATAGGGTCTCACTAAGTTGCGGAGGGCCTCACTAAGTAGCTGAGCGGGAACCCAGATCCTCCAGTCTCAGCCTCCCAAGTACTGGGATTACAAGCGTGCGCCACCACACCTGGCTAAGGAGATGTATTTCTAATACGAAACAACGAACTTACAAATTTCTAGAAAGCAACTTAGATTTTAGTTGGGGATTGCCTATAGAACAGAATAATATAACATTTTTCTAAAGATAACACTATTTTGTCATAATACAGTAACAATCTCAAAATCAGTGCACAATAAAATTATTCAATTTCCCCTGTCAGCTTACTTATCAAACCAAGTCTTCTTTGTAGGAGCTCCAGGTTCCCCAGAACCTATGGTTCTTTTCCTTGATTCTGAGTCCACTACTATCCTCATACTGCTTTTATTAGGAGGCTTTTCTGTGTCAAAAGAAAATGAAAGAAAGTATAGATTAATATTTTCTGTTTATCATAGCTATGGAAAAGTTTTGGCTTTTTGTCCAAATATATATATTAAAAGAAATAAACATAAATGAACATCCAAATGTAGTAAGACAAGGGATTTTTAATCTATTTCAAATACATTACTTCATTTCACACCTAAATATAAGAACCAATAATTCTCACGTGTTCTTAAAAGAAATACAAATGGCCATTAAACATAAGAAAAAAGCTGGGTGTGGGATCCGGAAGGAAATGCACCAAGTGTTCTGTGCATATATATTCTCACTCTACACCTCAATATGATGTATTGAGGTACATTACAATGCACTAATAAAAGTATAAAAAAAGATGTGATTCTGTAGGCCACTTCCTTAAGAGTAAAATCCATGTCACCATTGCAATCTAACATCACTCTCACCAAAAATTAATATACAAATATACACTTGAGGCTTGAGTTCACAGTTTTGAAAATAAATGTACAATCAACCTAAAGGATTCAAATTTACCACTAACTGAATGAACTTTAAAAACTGCTAAGAGTTGTGAACGAAGTGAGCTGCTTATTATAACAGCAATATAGTAACACAGTGAAAGCATACTTGATTTAAAAAGAAAAAAATTGCAAGACTAAGGCAATGCAAAAGAACTATAAATGTCTGCTACTTTCAGTATTTTACACATTTTGCAATAAAATAGCGTTGGTACAAACTTGCCCTACTTTCGCTTCCAGATTTTTCTGGTTGTTAAATTATCCAGAGACAGGGGCCCCAAATCAATGCCCCAGGGCCCTGTTGTTTCCCTCCATCTTCTACCTTTCCTATGACACTAGCACTTCCCATCAACAAGTAAAAGCTTAACATTATAGCTCAAATTACTCCACTTTATTTTAACAAAAGAAAACCTTATAAAACCACTTCCCCCTTCAGCCACCCTTCCTCTCTCCCTGTAACCCCACTGCCATTTCCTAAGAGATGTCCACACTTGGCTAACTGCACTCCTTACCACCCACTTCCTCAGACACTGACTAATTCTCTTAAAACTGGCAGCTGCTTCCATTACTGCACTTAACAGCTCACAGTAATTCCACTGATGCCACAGCTAGTCACTTAAGCCGATGAATACTTAGTCCTTCTCTTACTTGACCCCTAAGAAGTATTTACTGCTACTGATCTCCTTCCTCTCCTTCTTAGATATCATCTTCCCTGGATTTTCAGGAATCCCTACCCTACTTTTGTCTGTTCCCCTTTGGTTTCATCTTTCTAGTCCCCTATTTAACCTCCCCTATTCACGTGGCTTTCTCATGTCACTCTACACAATCTCCCTAGTACATCCTTCTTGTCTATTACCATGGCTTCATTTGTCTTTATCAGTGATTTTCAGGAGTAGCAGACATGTGGGGAGGTGGTTATTAGAAATACATAAGAAAGGCAAAATTTCTAGAACAGACTTAAGTCAAACCTGAAAATTTTGGTATGGTTTCTTCTATCTCCCTTTACCTCTACTGTTGTTAATGTGACAAAAGAAATTACTAAAAGCCAACATTCTACATATTTTTTATTCCAAAAATCTGTATCTTCTAGTGAGTTGTCTATCACGGACCTAAGACTTCCATCTCCTACTGGACACTTCTACTCAGATGACTCATGGACACAATTAAAAACTTCCAAAACTAAATTTATCTTCCTACCAAATCTGTTCTTCTTTCTCAGTGAATATTATTGCCTGCCCTAATCATTTAGGGCCACAATTCAGTAAGTTATAAGTGATTTTCATACTTCCCACTCTTATGAAACTGGTCTAGCAACTATCACCTCTGTTCTAGAATTCTTCAAATGCCTCAACTGGCCTTTTCTAACTCCCTCCACAGCCCTTTCTTGCTCTGTTCCAGAAACAAAGTTCTTTTAGTTTCTCAAAAGTATCATACAGTGCATGTGCTTTATCTAGCCCCTTGCTCTGGCTAACTGATTCATCCTACATCTTCACAGCAGATCAGGTGGAAACATCCTGACTTAGCAATAGTGACATTCACAGTGCAAGAAGCAGTATCTATGGAACTTTCTCATGACCAGTTCTGCAACAAGATTTTTGGTCTTATTGCTGTTTCCCAAGCCTGGTTCATTGGCCCTTTTGGAGAATCTTTGAGCTATGCAATATCATTCTTTACTTTACCGTGTTCTGTATCTGAAGGCAAAGACAGAGTGTAATTATGTTTTCCCTCCAGTAATTGAGAAGTTTGTTGTAACTTTTCTTTATTCTCTCAGATTCCCTTTCTAATATTTATTTAAGAGAGGGGAATTAAAAACAAAGAAGCAACTTCCTCTTGGTATAGAATAAACAAACATGTAATGTGATTTCCCCCCAATATCCTTTTAGTGAATTGTTTTTCTACTTAAAATTGGCGGCACTGGTTTTGTTGACTGCAAATGGCAAACTATTTAACCCTTCCTCCTGCCTATATCCAATCATGGAAGCATCTATCAAAGTTCTCCACTTCAGAAATATGGAAAGAATAATTATCAGGTCATTTGTACATTAGTAATCCCAAGATATCAAAGAGCCCAAAAAATTTATCATTTACCAGCCGGGTGTGGTGGCACATGCTTGTAATCCCAGTACTTGGGAGGCTGAGACAGGAGGACAGCAGGTTTGCGGCCAGCCTCAGCAACTTAGTGAGACCCTGTTTCAAATTAAAGAATAAAATCGGGCTGGGGGTATAGCTCAGAGGTAGAATGCCCCTGGATTTAAGGTATTGAGCATAAAGGCATAACTATCACACAGTAGTCTATGATAAATTACGATCATCTAATGTGCTACTGGAAATATTAGTAAGTATCTAATCAACAACATTAAAAGCTTTGAATGTATCTGTCACAATCCTGGACAGTAAATTTGAAACCTAAATAAGGAATAGATGAGAACGTATGGAGGGAGGAGAGGACTGGAAAAAAGATATGAAAACACAAGTATAGGCGATCCTCATTTTAAATGGGTTGCTAAATCAGTTGTTTAGTACATTAAAATCAATGTTATTAATATAAAATAATTTATAAATTGGCTCACAAAAATAGTACATGATATACCTAAAGAACAGTATCACTCTGTACAATAATGATGCTACGAGAAAAGGCAGGTGTTCGAATTTCTAAGTTTAGCTTGGTTCAATTTTGTAAGTACAAATAAAAACCTAAAACAATTTAAAAATTTTTCTAAGAAAGGATGCCAGATATCTACATCTCAAAAGGACTATTTTAACTTGTAATTATATGCACAGAAAGTTGAAATTATAACTTCAGCTTCTTTATGGTAAGAATTATATGTAAGAAGTTGGAGCTCTCTCTTTTCAATCACAACTATAAATCAGCATGGCATTGGAATCAGTCTAATAAATACTAATCTGTAGTGGCATATGCCACTCCAACAAGGTAAGAAAGAGATGACTGAAGGTGCGAGTTCTCTGTAAGAGCAAGCAGTATTAGTATGATAAAAGAAAGTCATAAGAAATTGATAAGAGTGACCCAAAGAAGAAGAGGAGTTTTTATAAACTAGACAGGTGGGAGAGACATGCAGAGGATGGGTAAACATCACAACAGCAACAATCTTCAGTGACTATTTTTCAATTACTACAAAGAAACTTTTAAAAATCTTTTTTCTAGCTGGGCGTGGTGGCGCACGCTTCTAATCCCAGTACTTGGGAGGCTGAGACAGGAGGATCGCAGGTTCACAGCCAGCCTCAGCTACTTAGTGAGGCCCTCCGCAATTCAGTGAGACCCTGTTTCAAAATAAAAAATAAAATAGGGCTAGAGGTGTAGCTCGGAGGTAGAATGCCCCTGGGTTCAATTCCCAGTACCACCAAAAAAAAAAAATTTTTTTTCTACTGTTGCTAATGGTAATTAATGGAAAGCATCAAAGTGAATTTAAGATATATGTGAAGGGGGACATACACATTAAATGTCCTCTGATCACAAAAAGGATATAAATTTGAATTAAAATGTTCCACACACTCCCATCACAGAAAGTCGATTCAAATATTCAAGGAAGATGCTCAAAATAAAAAACACAAAGTATAAGTCATCATAAGTTTATTAACCCACATTATGCCCTCTTACTTAAGTAAATTAGACTTTTATTCACAACTGATGAGCCTTGATTTTTTATTCTGGCTAGGGAAGACATCAAGGAAAGACTGGAATACAAATGGGTTTTTAAAGATAATTGAGATCATTAAGGGCATATTTTTACTAGCCCACATGATAGTCTGTTATGTCTGAAAATCCCTCATTTCTCTGTATTGAATGTTATCTGTACAAATGCTTCATCTTTCAAATTAATGTGACCTCTCCCTTATCTAAACCTTATCAGTTTATATCTCTAGTATAGCACTTTTGCTGCCCTGGCTTGTGATGGTATCAGTCTAAGCTATCTTTCTAAAATTTTAACAAAAAGACAATGAGTCACTTCTTAATACATAATTCCTTTCACTTAAAAATATTAAAAGCAAACCAATATCAGATTTTAACATGTCAAAAGTAAACAAAAATAATGTATCAAGCACAGTCTATAAAGAATTTCATTAACCAAAGTAGGACAGACTTTAGAAATTAAAGCATTAATCTCAAGATTTTATATGAACTAATTAAATTAAGACTACAAATGAAACAAAATATTAAAACACCATACAAAGACACACACACAGCTACCTGAGAAAAACATACTTTTGAGAAATTTTCCTCTTGAATAGTAGAATAAAGTATCCCAATAGCACAAATATGGAACTATAAATTAATTTTTCTCTGATGAGAGCAGAGAATTTAGAAAGCAAACAAAATCACCATCCCTTAACTGAACACAATAAATGCAGAACCAACTGTTCTGTTTCCCATTCTTGATACCATGAAAATGGTGAAAAGAAAAGATGCATCATAGTACCTCTTGGTGGCAAATCCATATCCCCTGATGTTAGTCCTATCAAATTAGGCCTTTGTGCATGCACTCTGTGTCTATACATAGGTCTGGAAGTGTTCGTTATGCTTGGGGCTTCAGGATTGTAGCCATCTGTGTCATATGTATCTGGTAATACAAAAACTGTAATTAAAAAACAATTATAAAACTCCGCTTGGCAATTTTTTAATACTGATAATAGAAAAAAAATCATATAACATATTACTAATATATAAAAGGTTTTATGTGCATTAAAATTTTTATAAATATAGGAATGTTATTAAAAGAAAGTGTAACAGTTCTCTTAAAAATCATAACTGAAGGATTATTTAATGTGTGTTCACCAAGGCTACATTGTATTCTATATAATTTTAGTGAGTAAAACAATGGTCCTAACAAAGAAATTAACTCTCTAAACATTTTAAAAATTCCTCATCTAAAATTCTGCTTTAAAACTGTATTACATTATAAATATAGAGAGGGCCAAAACTGCACCTGCAGTAAAAAGAGAGGGTGGAGCAGGAGGAGGCTGGTGATGAATGCCAGTTGTTACTACAGTAGGAACAGAACTGGTTGCAGAGTTTGGGGGAGCATCCATGCCAGATGGCTGCAAAGGAGGAAGTGGAGGTGGTGGTCCTGTCAAAACCAAAGAATAAGAAATATCATCTGAAAGCAAACAAATAAAATAAATTATTATACATCAAAACATGATATTGTCATTTATCAAACTATAATATATTCTACAAACACCAAGCTTTTATGACTAAATTAGTTTTCTATGGTACATTATCCTTTTAATGTATTCCAAAAGAAGTTTCCTTAAGCTATAAAGGACTGCAGGCAGCTGGGACATATCGGTGATGTACATAATTCACAAGGCCATTTCAAACCACAGTATCTAAATTAGCATAGGCTACAAGATGTAGGTATATTCCAAATCGGAGTATATTGCTTATACTTATGTTTCTGTCAGCCATTTATGGGATTGCTTTAGATACTTTTAATGAAAGCAAGCACCAAACTATCAAGTTTATAAAAAGACTATGAATGGGCACATAATTAAACACAGGTAAACAAACACATCTACTGACCTGTGACAGGTGGGAGACTGGGTGGTAATGGACCTGGAGGTGGCACTGGGGGTCTAAGATTCACAGGTGGGGGTGTAAGAATTGGTGGAGGTGGGGGCAGTCCAGGAGGAGGTGGTCCTTCAACAACAGGAGGCTGTGCTGGGAAAGGCAGCATGCCAGGAAGATTCACATCTTCTACAACTACTGGGTCACTTCCATGATCAAAAGGGCACATGTCTCCTCTCATACAAAAACCCTTTTCTGGGAGGAAAGAAGAGTTAGAAAGAAATGTGAAAAGGACTGGAAATATAAATTGTCTCTTAGTTAACAAAACTAAAATGCTTAAAAATATTAATCTTTTGAATATTGGACAAAAATATAATTAACCATTTCACAAGACCCACCTGCTCATCCCCAGTAATATAAATTCTTATCAAGTGATATATATCTTAACACACACCAAAAAAGTGTCACCAAATTAAAATAAGTATACCCACAGCTAGCAGATGATAAAATTTACATATAATTTTGGCAACTTTTTCTCATTAGACACATATCCTTCATTTGAATCTCTCACTTAAAACTAAAAGACTGTAACTATGGCTTTAGTACTATTTATAAAACTTTTATAGTAAATCTTTAAGTTTTCAATTCTCTTATAAAAGTCTTACATAAGTAACATTCACATTTCTAGGTCCTACAGTAAATCCTTGTTTTCAATTCTTTTATAAAAGTCTTACATATGGCCGGGCGTGGTGGCGCACGCTTGTAATCCCAGTACTTTGGGAGGCGGAGACCGGAGGATCCGGGTTCGCGGCCAGCCTCAGTGCGCGTTCTCTCTCTCTCTCTCTCGCTCTCTCTCTCTCTCTCTCTCTCTCTCTCTACTTAGTGAGGCCCTCCACAACTTTGTGAGACCCGGTTTCAAAAATAAAGTATAAAAAAATTGGGCCAGGGGTGTAGCGCGGAGATAGAACGCCCCTGGGTTCAATCCCCAGTACCACAAAAAAAAGTCTTTAAAAAAAAAAGTCTTACATAAGTAACATTTACATTTATAGGTCCTACTGAACATTCCAATAATTATTCATTTCTAAAAGTTTGGTCAAGAATGTTTTAGTAGCAGATTCCTTTAGGAATAACATAGTAGATATTTATTTTTATTTAGCAAACACCAACAAGATTTACATGCAAATAAATACTACTTTTAAGTTGATAATGAATAAATAGCTGGTGGTGACTAATGAAAGTACAATCATATTACAGAATTCATGAAGCGATAAAAACTAATATCTCACTTTTTTTAATATCAGAAGTCTTGAATAACTAAAACCTAAACCTATAGAACTCAAGAAGCTGAAAATGTTAACTCACTACTTCCTGAAACAGTTCAAAGACTTACCATCATAGTCTCTGCACCGTTTCTTTGGCATGGGTGGTCTTACATAGGAGTTATGGTCCACCTGGTCTTCATGAAATTCAGACCAACTTTCAGTAGTGTTATTACCATGATGAGTAGGCGCAATTACGGTAATGGTGCTGCTCAACGTAGGGACAGGATAGTGGCCAGAAGAGATATTGGGTACCGAAGAGACTGGAGTATAATTATTTTCTAATGGATCTGTTCTATCCAGGTCATATTTCGGTTTTACCAGATCTCTTTCTGCAACAAAATATAATAACTTATCAAATTATCTCTATTTTAAAAAGTCCCAGATCTAAGAAATATATTTGCTAAAGACAGAAAAACAATTTAAATTTTGCACAATCCTTTTATTTTAAAAAACTACGCAATATTGTTTCAAGTTATCTTTTTAATATGAACTATAAAAGTAAACACGAAGTTGCTATACTTAATTTTTTCCTTAGTTTTATTTATAGAAAAAAATTATCTTCTTCATTGTAATCCTAGTATGTATAATTGTAGCCCACAAAACAGAACATTCAATAAAAGTATGGTTATTTTTCCTGTGGTGAATATTTTGTCATCCATCTAAAATTGTAACTTTTTATAATAAACACTATTTATGAATAAGAGAATGGATGGACAAAGAGAAAAAAAGGAATTCATAATAAACTTAAAAAACTAAGCTATATACAGTTCCAAGAAAGAGAACATATATAAAGATTAATTAAGTGAAGTAATATGTGAAGAAGCCTAGTATACCTACATCACAGTGGAGGAAAACAAATTAAGAAAACAATGCAAAATACAGAAAGAAAAAGAACACAGGACTTGAAAAAATACAAGCACCATAAACAGTATTAAGAGTAGCAAAAATCTAAGTTTGAGTAAATGTGTTTTACTTAAGGATGTCTTAGTTGTTTTGCTCTAGTATGTACCTTTCAATAGTACATACCAGAAGTAAAATTATTTATGTTGGAAATGACATGCTCTTGAAAATATACACAACTGAAATAAAAATTTAAAATGATTTTTATAGTTTTGAGGTACAGATGATATGTCAAAATCTGAATATAAAGTGTACAATGTAGTAAGCTGTGATCTATGTCTACCTGTGAAACCACCACCACAATCAAGATGATGAATATACTCATTACCCCAAAAGTATCCTCACACCCCTTTCTAATCCATTTTCCTTGACTTCATCTCAGGCAACCAATGTCACCACAGTTTGTATTTTCTAAAATTTTACATGCATGTGAACTTTAATCTGGCTTCTTTCACTCAATATAACTATTTAGGAGACTGATCCACTTTTTACATGTATCAACGGTTCTTTCCCTTTTATCCATGTTACAGTATATACCACAATGTGATAATCCACCTATTGACCAAGATTTGGGTTGATTCTAGCTTTTGGCTATTACAAATAAAACTGCCATGAACCTTTGTATATGATTCTCTATGTCAACATATGCTTTCATTTCTTTTAGATAAATATCTAGGAGTGGAAAGGGCAGGTCATTTGCTAGATACAGGTTTAACCTTTTAAGATACCGCCAAAGTATTTTCTAAAGAGTTCCTTTATATTCTCACCAACAATGAATACAGTCTTTCACTATAGCTATTCTGCTAAATATACAGTGGTAATTAGGGTTTTAACTTGCATGGAATAAAATCTTTTAAACAGATTTTAAAAAATTCACTGACCACAGGAACACATCATAATAGAAAAAATTAAGATAACATTGGCAAAATGCTAATTTTTAAAAACCCTTAAATATGGAAATTTTTTAAAGTAAAAGAATGCTAACCAAAACATGTACATATGTTTATACACGTATTATTTACCCCTGCTTCGTGTTCTGCTTCTGCTTCTAGTCCTGCTTCTATCTCTATCCCGGTCACGAAGCCTCTCTTTACTCCAACTTCGACTTCGACTCCTGCTGTAACTGCGACTTCGCCCGCGTCTTCTATTGTACCGGTCTCTGTATGAATCTCTCCGAGGAGGGTTTCGATCATAATCTCTTTTGCGAGAACGATCATCTTTTTTCCTCTCATCACGACTTCTAAGGAAATACATGATCACTTTTATGTAAATAATGCAAAAGCTGATGGGGGAAGAAAATCTCTAAATGCAGAAGTTGTATTTAATTCTTATGACACCATGGTTTTTTAATCCCACAGTCAGAATACAAATATGAGAATACATAAGAAAAAAAAACATTTTTGATGTCTTAATCCTTTGTCGACAGGTATAAAGATAACCATCTATATCTGTCTATATTACATATAGAACATATAGTCTCATAGGCATGTATCACATGGATCATATCCTAAACACTTTTCAAAGCTTAATGGGAAAATAATTTAATCATACTAAAGGTAAACTTCAAGCAAAAAGAAGTCTCACATCAGGATTCCACTGGAACTGGAACTTAGGAATGAAAATAATGACAAGTAATATATGTCAACTATTACTCTAATAATAATACTTTAATAATAATCTATGTCAAATATTTTCTCACTCCCAAAGTCATATCAACCTAATCTAAATTTCCTTGGTAGAAAAGGAGCTAGTTACACTTTTCTGGACCAATAAAAGAGTAGATTTTACTTGCCCCTATGTAAAGATAATCAAAATCTATACATCCATATAAAAGATAATCAAAGTCTAAACATGAGTATGGGTCAATGAATCACTCACCTATTTTCTCTGTATCGAGAGCTTGACTGAGGAGGACTGTGATTTAGCCTTCTAGAAAACTTCTTCTCCCGCTCTTCCTCCTTTGTGATCTGATATACAAAACAAAACAAAATGTGTTTGAGTTAAACAACAGTTATTCCTTGCCATGTTACTATTTCAATAATTTAATATTAAATTAGTTTACATAACATAGAAGCAAAAGTGTCATCTTCTATAGATACAAGAAACAAATTTCTCTTAAATACAATCATTTAATTTAATCATAACGGAGAGTTTAGTGAAAAATAAAGTGAATAGTAAAGAAACTCATAAATGTTTGCCTTAGATAATAGTGGTGGAAAAACATTTAAGTGTTCTCATTTTTACATAATTAATAGAAAGACAATTTTATTCCTTCTTTCAAAACACTAACATACATTCATGTCTTGATTCATATAATTCACCTCACACCAAATACACCAAACAATGTAGGAGAATGCATTAGAACTAACCAAGTCACCTTTTAAAAAAAATATGAAGGCTGGGGATAAAGCTCAGTGGTAGAGCACTTGTTTAGCATGCATGCAGCACTGGGTTCTAACCTCAGCAACTCAAAAAAAAGAAAAAGAAAAAGAGAGAGAAAAACAGTATTTGAGAAAACAAGTGTATACTGGAAAATAGTTCTCGAGTTTCTCATAGCATCACATCAGCTATATATTTCTGTCTCCTATAGGGGGTATCCATTTATATTACACAACTACTAGAAAGCAACCATAGGACACAATTCCTTGATCAGTGCTTTCTCCAGACTGTACTGCCCAGAACTGGTTCCACCTGTAGTCACAGCTACTGGGGAGGCTGAGGCAGGAGGATCAGCTAAGCTCACAAGTTTATGACCAGATTAGACAACATAGTGATGCCTATTTCAAGTTTTTTTATAAGAGCAAAAATCCTGAACTGACACAAACTTCTATCAATAGAAAAAATTACATAAGTTACTATATATCTCTATGTGGTACAAACAATTGCCAAAAAAGCATCTACCATCTTTTCCTAATATATTCCCTATACTGTTATGTATGAAACATGCTCATTTATAAAATTACATGGGTTTTCCCCTACAGACAAAACTGACTGGCATGTCATGTGTGAGGATCATGGTTAGGTATAAGAAATATACATATATATGTATGTAAATATATTCAGAAACAGATAAAAATACATTTGAGAATTATTATATAATATTATATATGTACATATAATTACATAAACTATATTGTTTATATAATCTGGGAAAATAGGAAGGAGGAAATAAAGGTTACAACCATTATCTCCCACTGTACAATAATCTCTTAACAGGGACAACAACCAGCATTTACTGAGAGTCTTTCATGGGCCACAAACGATGCCAAGTACTATGTATACATTACTTATTCTTCACTACAACCCTCTAATATTTCCATTTCACAGCTAAATAAACTGAGGTTTAGAAAAGGAATGTTCTCAACATGCAGTGATCTAGAGAGCCAAGACTGGTTTAACCCAAAGCCTGATCAAATGCGCAAGTGCTGCAACTTAACTAATAACCCGTGATTATATTCTCTGGAGTCACAATCTTCAAACATCAAAGTGAGAAGAAATGAACTACTATGTGACTATTAAATAAGGGTAAGCTGAGCACAGTGGCACACACCTGTAATCCCAGTACTTGAGAGGCTGAGAGAGGAGGATCACTGGTTCAAAGACAGCCTCAGCAACCTAGTGAGACTCTCAGCAACCTAGTGAGACCCTGATTCAAAAAACAAATATTACGGGGTGTAGCTCAGAGGTAGAATGACCCTGGATTCAAACCTCAGTACTATACACACACACACAAAAAGGGCAAGTAGAAAATAAAATGCAGATAAAAATTTCCCAAACTTGCCAGGCGTGGTGGTGCACGCTTGTAATCCCAGTACTTTGGGAGGCGGAGACCGGAGGATCCGGGTTCACGGCCAGCCTCAGCTCGCTCTCTCTCTCTCTCTCTCTCTCCTTAGTGAGGCCCTCCGCAACTTCATGAGACCCGGTTTCAAAATAAAGTATAAAAAAATAGGGCCGGGGGTGTAGCCGGAGGTAGAACGCCCCTGGGTTCAATCCCCGGTACCGCAAAAAAAAAAAAAATTTCCCAAACTTTTACAGTATGAAATCATTTCCATGGCCCTGTGAAAGCCCTTGTGTTGGACCACCTTAAAAATGGTCTCCTACTAAGTGCACAAAAGATAGAAGCAAACAAATCTACTGTCCTTCTAATTACTTTCATAAAACACAATAATAAGACTCCATGTCTATAAGATACTGGCCAGAAGCCAGGCACAGCAGTGCACACCTATAATCCCAGTACTTGGGAGGCTGAGACAGAAGGATCACAGGTTCAGCGAGTGCATACAAAGACCCTGTTTCAATATAAAATAGGACTAGGGGTATAACTCCAGAGGTAGAATGGCCCTGGATTCAATCCCATATAAAACACACACAGACACACACACACACACACACACACACACACACACACACACATGGATACTGTGCACAAGAATTAAAAGCAGGCCTAACACTGCTATCCCTCAGAAGGCCTGCTGATAAGGCTTGTCCTTGGCTGGTGCTATAGTTTGGATCTGGAATGTCCCCCAAGGCTCCTGTGTTGAAGACTTGGTCCCCAGTGCAGCAGTGTTCAGAGACGGGGCTTGGGGAAAGTGACTGGATCATGAGCGCTCTGCCCTCATCAGTGGATTAATCATTTGTGGCTTCATAACTTAAATGGACTATATGGAGGTGGTAGAAACTGAAGGAAGCCCACCTCTCGTTGAAGGGAGTGGGTTCTTGAGCACATGCCCTTGGGGACTGTATTTTGTCCTCAGCCCCTA
This sequence comes from Glis glis, assembly GCA_004027185.1. Taxonomy (NCBI): domain Eukaryota; kingdom Metazoa; phylum Chordata; class Mammalia; order Rodentia; family Gliridae; genus Glis; species Glis glis. Next base: position 28,144 of record PVJS01002891.1, read on the forward strand.
ACTCTTGCTGCTTCCCAACTACCATGAGCTGAGCAGCTTTCCTCTGCCATTCCCTTCCACTATGATGTTTTGCCTCACCTCAAGCCCAACCAACCAAGCCAGCCAACATGGGCCAAGGCCTTTGAAACCATGAGCCAAAATTATCTTTCCTCTTCTCAGTTGTTTTTTTCAAGTATTTTGTCTCACAGACAAAAATCTGACAAACATAAGCTGGCCACTACCAACCTTGATTTCTTTAAAATTCCCACTATTTCCTGGCTCACTGTGTCTGAATTGTTTGTGAAAACAATAAGGTCTATGCTAAATATCTGCTTTCTTCTTCAGAGTCTGGAATGTTGGTGCATTCGAGGCAGAGTGCCTACCCCAAATAAAAACCCTGGGCACTGAGTCTCTAACATGCTTCCCTGATTCACGTGCTAAGTAGGGGAATGATGCATCACACGTGACCCCAAGGACTTTGGAAGCTAGTGTGTATTTTCCACTAGGTTTTATCTTGCACACCTTTCCTGTTGCTGACTTTGATTTGCATCCTTTTATGTTAATAAGTCATAGCCATGAATATGAGTACATGCTGTATTCTATGTGTGGTCCTAGAAGATCATCAAACTAGGGGTGGGTCTTGAGGACTCCTAACAAAAGATACAGAAATCTGTTTAATTATTCTTTGTATGTGTTGAAAGATCCTGTAAGGTAGACCTATAAGGTATACAACAAGTTCTTACCTCTTCTTTTTTTATATCTTTTTCTTGGTGCTGAAAAAATTCTACCTTCAGGCTTCCTGATGATGGCTGCTCTGGAGGAGGTAGATAACTCTTCGTATTCACAGCATCAAAAAGTTTTTCCACAAATATTTGTGTCTCTAAATACAAAACCAAACAAACCGGATGAAAGAAATTTGCTAAGATATTAATTCCCTATTCTAACACATCAGACCTCTAATGATGAAATATACCTTGGCTTTTATAAACCTAGAAATTATACTAAGACTAATTAATAGCTTCCCAATCAGTATTCTGTTCCCACAGTAATAATGATTGATTCATTCGATTTTGAAGGTAGTAAACACTGAATGGCCAGATCCTCTTGGCCAGTCAATTCTAGCCATAACATGAGTTATTGTATAACTGAAGTAATGGAGACTTCGAACAATGCCACAAAATCCATATAACATAATAATAACTACTCTTTTCTATGTAGCCCACCAGTATATATCATTATCTAGATGTGGGCAAAGAGCAAAAAAGTTGAAAAGTAATATGCCTAGACAAGATTCAAAGTAGTTTCTTATGCCGTACTATCTCTAAATAAACATTCACAGTCATTTTCTTTATCTTTTAACCTATGTAAGAAAAAAATATCAGCATGCTTTAAGAATGAGCATAAGGATACTGATAAAAAGAAGCTTCCATTTTAAATAAGCTATGGATATAACCAGCAATAACATTGTTTCTTCAACTTTGTTATAATTATAGCCTATCTCATATGGAGTTTCTCTAATACTCTGGATAATCTTACTTTAAATAACTTACTCAAATGAAGCAATATTTTATTTTTTTTATTTATTTATTTTTTGCGGTACTGGGGATTGAACCCAGGGGCGTTCTACCTCCGCGCTACACCCCCGGCCCTATTTTTTTTATACTTTATTTTGAAACCGGGTCTCACGAAGTTGCGGAGGGCCTCACTAGGGGGAGAGAGAGAGAGAGAGAGAGAGAGAGCGCGCGCACGAGCTGAGGCTGGCCACGAACCCGGATCCTCTGGTCTCCGCCTCCCAAAGTACTGGGATTAAAGCATGCGCCACCACGGCTGAAACAATATTTTAAAACCAAAGATCTCACCTTTCTGAAGAAACACATCCAACTGATCAATACATAATGCCTTTAATTCTTTTTCACTTTTGTCTTTCTTTACCAAAGCCAGAACATATTTTGCTAGGGCTGATGGATCTGCATCACAGCTAAAGAAAAAAAAAAGCAATGTTAAAGGAAATTTAGCCATAAATAACTGGACATCCTATAACTTTCAGTTACAGATTGACTTAGCAGGACAAACAATTTAGTGAATTAATATATGTAAATAGCACCTAGTTCATGGAAGGCACTGAAGAAATGTGTTCTTCTCCTTATGTTAATATACCTTGCATGCTATACATAGCAATCATTTCTTAAAAACATACTAAATAGTATATTAAACAAAATAAAGCCTAGAAATAGACCCAAATATATTAGGAAGTTAGATTTTATAAAGATGCCATCCAAATCAATGAAGGAGAGATGATCTATGCAATAAAAAGTATTCAGACTATTTGGCAGTTGTCTTTTAAAACTAACTTGAAGCCAGGGGTGGTGGCTTCAATAATACCAGTACTGGTATTACTGTTGGTATTACCTGTAATACCAGTACTTGGGAGGCTGAGATAGGAGGATTGTAGATTCAAGGTCAGTCTCAGCAACCCAGGAACACTCTCAGCAACCTACTGAGACCCTGTTTCCAAAAAATAATATAAATAAAATAGGGCTAGAGGTACAGCTCAGAGATAAGTAAAATGTCCCTGGGTTCAATTCCCAATATGATAGGGAGAAAAAAAAAAACTAACTTGAATTCATAATTCATTCCATATTTCAAAATAAATACAAAACTGTAAGAACATGAAATCATTAAGTATTAGAGGAAAACATGAGTTATTTTATAACTGAAGTAATGGAGACTTCGAATTGTGCCTCAAAATCCATATCACAGAATAATTTGTATAAAACAAAACCAAGCCCTCAGAATGAAAAGTCCAAAGACAAATTAAAAAAAAAGCTTAGTTAACTCATCACAAAAAAGAGAATTCCTTTAACACAGTTTCTATCAAGGCCAACACCATAACAGAAAGAATAAAGATACTAACAAGAAAAAAATGACTATTAAATGCGTAAAAATTTAACCTAATCCATTAGAGACATGCAAACTTAAGCTACACTGAAATGCCATTTTTTACTTATCAAGTAGGCAAAATCTAAAAGCCTTAAAATATATTCTGGTGGCAAGAGTGAGGAAACAAGGTAGAAAAGATTGGTGGCGCATAGGGAAGATATTCTGGCAGTATTAAGGTGATAAATGCAATCTGACTCAACATTTCTACTTCTGTAACTGTATTTTACAAATATACTTACATGTTCAAATGACACATGTGTAAGTATTCATTGTTATATTATAAAATCAAAATGTGCAAGTGTACACTTAAAGAGGACTAGAAAAATATATTAAATTTACAAAAGGGAATAACACTCATCAAAAGGACATGTTAAAAAGTGACAAAGTTTTCATATCTTACAGAAATCAATTTGTTAAATTTAAAAAGCAAGGTAGAGAAAAAGTTTATATACCATGCCACCAACTTGTGTGTGGGGAGAGAAGAAATTATATATTTGGATTGCTTATGCTTGAATAATACATATGATTCAACTGATAGGAAGGTTAAACAAGTAACTAATAACTATAGTTACTCAAGCGTGGGGTTGGGAAGCGGGTGATAGTAGGATCCAAGGGAGGGAGGGACAAGGTCAGAAGGGAAAGTTATGTCTGAACCATGTTCATCCAACAAGAATAAAAAGACCAATGTGTTTAGGCTAAAATTGTTATCTATTCAATTAAAGATCAATTTATAAGTCAGAGTAAGTAACAATAAAACAATAACAATAGTTAACCACTAACACTTACTGAAACCTAGTCTGTGCCATGACCTGGACTCCTAACTACACACTATACAGAGTTCTCATTTTACTAAAGAAACTAAGCTTGGACCGAAGTTAATGATATACCAAAATGTTATGAATAAGGGACAGAAAAGGAAAACATGTTCTTTTTCACTTGTCTTAATTAGAAGTATTAATGTTTAGATATAACCTGCTATGCAAAGTTAAATGGAAACACTTAAATTTACCTAATAAGAAGAAAATTCTATTCAGATAGTAAAAGGTTAATAAAAAAAAACTGTCTCCATGGCAAGGAAGATTGTTCATGAGATATTTTACTACACCATTTGCCACTGCTACTGACAGGTGTGTGATTTGAATTACACAAAATTTGTCACAGCTAGACTCTTATCTTCTGCTGAAAAGTGGGACTGAAATCTCCTTACAGATCACAAGGGAGGAAAAGAAAACAATCAAGTTTTGAAAATGTTAAGGATGAAGAAATAACATTAAAAGTGTGACATACACCTTCCTACTTAGAAACCAGACCAAATTTTCACTGATTCTATTTTCTGTATTTCTTAGCCACCCCCTTCCTCAAAAAAAAAAAATGGCCAACAAAATATCATTTTGACCAAAGAGTACTTCAACTGCAATTACTCTTCTGTGTTGTGTATGGGGGGGGGGGGAGAAGCAAACAAAAACAAAGAAAACCAGAAGCTATAAAATAAGGAAGGCTTGGGACCTGAGTTGCCAATAGCACTGGTTGGAAAGCAGGTAGAGGGGCAGCAACTTAAGTGTTTTAGTGAACAATAAATGAGATGAAAGTGTGAAATGGGGGAAAATGTCAATCATGATGAAGCAATAAAAAAAGTTGAGAATTAGAAATAGTGCTGCTCTCCCATGCAGTAGAAAGTGCCACCTTTGATAAACATATTTTTAGAAAATTACCAGGAGGATAAATGGATGTCATTATTAGAAGGCTTACTAGGGAATGTAAGCCTGGAGAATTGAAATATTAAGAGAGAACTCAGTAAACCTTCAAATAACTGACTGAAAGGCTACCACAAGGAAGGATTGTTACATTTATTCAATATAATCTCCATGGGATATAATTAGAATCAATAAATGGAAGCAACAGATTTTGGCCTAAAATAGATGGACTTTTTTTTTAAAATAATCAAAGGTCTCCCAGAGGCAGAATAAACTGCATGAAAGGGAGTTCTTCATCATTATAATGTTTTCAAGCACAGGATGAACAGCCCTTGGCAGATAAGCACTGGACTGGATAATAAATCCTCACAAAGAAATGTGAAAGAGTAAAATCCTTAGGCTTAATTTTGTTCATAAGATATTGTGCAAATACATGAAATGCAATATTCTTTCCCATTACTGACATACTAGTAATTAAATAACTTTTAATTATACTACATCATAGATGAATTACATATGATGGATAGTTTTACTGAAAACAAATTAATTCAAGAATAGAATTTAACTCGTGTGTAGAATCTGGGCCCAATCGTACCTGAGACAAGAGTAATGAGAGAGAAAATACATGTACAATTCTATCTTACTAGATCAATAGCTCACTTCTGTTAGGGACCCTATTACATCCTCATAAAGTTTGGTGAATGAAAAAAGAAAATAATCTATTATGTTGGGTTTGATGATTATTTTCCAGTATCACATTCATTATTCAATAATAGTTAATATATACTCAGTATATCAGACATTGTTCTAGATCCTGAGGATGTAACTTTGAAAAAAATAACCCTGTCCCCACAGAACTTACATTGGGGTAGGAGAGATGGGGACACACACACACACACACACACACACACACACATAAATAAAATATAATGTCACGTAGATAAGTGAAGAAAAATAATCCAGGGTGAAGAGATAAGGTATAGAGAAGAAAGGAAGAGAGGAAGAAGGAGGGAACAAGTGAAAAGTTACTACCTTAGATAAAATCACAGGGAAGGATGATGATAAAATGACATTTGTTTTAAACAGAGATCTAAAGCTAAACGGATGGAAATGGAGTGCCAGATATTTCATGGCTACCTGGAAAAAAGACAGCACAGGCCAAGGGAACCCAAAAGAAATAGCCTGAGGTGGGACAGCCTAGTTGACACAAATGAGGGAAAGGATTCCACTAAAAAGAAACAAAGTAAACAATCATTCATGATCATTTGGATTTCCAATCTCTTCCTCTCCAAGGATTTCAAATAAACTGCTTCATGGAGCTTTGGCAAATTATATACCCAGATCTCTATAAAGTCATTCACATAATGACTTAAAGGCATAAAAATAAAACATTATTGGGTCTCTGAATACACCATGTTAAGGATACGAGTAATAAAAATGCATTATTTCTAAAAAATGTATACCTAGAGAGGTCCAGCTTCGTGCATACCCTTTAAAAGCACAGGGTGACTGTTAGAGAAGCCAAAAAATGAAGTTAGAGAAGCCAAAAGAATGCAGAAAGTCAAATGTTATAATAAAATATCCCCAAAGAACTGAATTTTCTTAAGTAATAGCTACGCATGGCGGCGCAGGCCTGTAATCCTAATGCTTGGGAAGCTGAGACAGGAGGATCCCAAGTCCAGGCCAGCCTCAGCAACTTAGCAAGGTCCACTACAACTGAATGAGACCCTGTTTTAAAATTTAAAAAATAGGGTCAGGGGTGTAACTCAAGAGGCAGAATGCCCCTGGGTTCAATCCCCAGTAGCACACACACAAAAAGTTTAAATAATAAGAATGAAACTGCTCCTATGAATAAAGGTTATAATTAATCCTCCCTAACACACTCATCACATTAGCATGTTTTACTTTATAATTTAGGATTTTCAAAGTAGTAATAAAACAGCAAAGTAAAGAAAGCTATTAACACTCTAGTATAACATTTCAAAAAGAAGTTTACTTTGCTCAAGTTTCTTGGAGACTTTAGAAATTCAGTGGAGGAGTCTGACATGGTGGCGCTGGCACACACTTGTAATCCCCGTATTTGGGAGGCTGAGACAGGAGGATCACAGGTTCAAGGACAGCCTCAGCAACTTAGTGAGGTCTTCCACAACTTAGTGGGATCCTGCTTCAAATTAAAAAAATAAAACAGGGCTGGGGATGTAGGTCAGAGGGAGAATGTCTTTGGATTCGATCCCCAGTAACACACAAAAAAAGAAAGAAATTCAGTGGAGGATAATGGAGGCAATTTAACCCCAGCTTCCATTTTCAGTAATCTTGAAAAGGAGAAGCTGGAGGTGGTAGTGGGAATTAAAAATTAAATTTAAATATGTTATCTCAGTAACTTTAGAACACGGATATACACCCACATCTGTTCCAACCAAATTTTCATTTTATATTCATGAAAAATATCTAATTTGCTTCAAAGTCATGATTTTATATTCTGTACTTAGGATTACTCTGAAAAGCCCAAATTTCATTGCAATGAATATAATACATATACTGAAAATTTTAATTGCCATAGTTTATTGTGCCGCTTCATTCAGTTCAAATAAGGCAAAAATAGGCTATTTCTATATGATAATTTTTAAAGCACAGGTTATTAAAAGTTATTACATACCCAATTCATTCTACAAAATAAAATTGTCAACAAAACATACTTAAACATGATCTATACATGAACATCACACAATCTACTTCTTTTTTTTTTTGCGGTACCGGGGATTGAACACATGAACCGGAGGTAGAACGTAGCGCGTTCTACCTCCGCGCTACGCCCCCGGCCCTATTTTTTATACTTTATTTTTTGAAACTGGATCTCACGAAGTTGCGGAGGGCCTCACTAAATAGAGAGAGAGAGAGAGAGAGAGAGAGAGAGAGAGAGACAGGGGAGAGAGAGAGAGAGAGCGCGCACGAGCTGAGGCTAGCCTCGAACCCGGATCCTCCGGTCTCCGCCTCCCAAAGTACTGGGATTACAAGCGTGCGCCACCAAACCCGGCTACACAATCTACTTCTAAATCATTGCAAAAGCTTATCACAATGAGTGTAATTATTAACACCGGAAACTATCCAGTCAATTCTTTTATTCTAAAACTGCTTCTTACCAAGAGCAGTTCTCAAATGTTTACTCAGGATCCCTCTATGCTTTAAAAATCAGATCTTCAAAGTAGTCTTAAATTTACCATATTAAGAATTTAAACAGAATATTTTAAATTAGCTTAAAATATTACAACTTGAAGTTTTTGGAGTAACAAAAAGGAAGATTGTATTGCTGCAAATAAGTAAGAAGTCCAAAGGTGGTACCTTTTTTAGGCATAGCTGGATCTAAGAATTCAAGTGATGTCACCAGGACCCTTTTTTGCTTTCCCTTTAGTTCATTTCATTTTTAGACCATGTGCCAACAGCATAGCCCCAAAACAGCTCCAAACTTACATTATGCTCATGGCTAGTGAAGCCAGGGAAAGGAGGCTACACTTCTCTCCCTCAGCATCTATACTGGTCTCTGAAAATGACTCCTCTCTCCCAGCGTGGGTCACATTGCTACAGCAGGTCAGAGATGAGCAAAACTAAATGACTGACTGCCCAGTACTTTTAAGTGGGGACCTATATTTTACAAAACAAAATAAAAAGTTTGCGACAAGAGTGACAATGTTTCACTTTTTTTTTGCAAATACCTTTAAATGTCTGGCTTAGTAGAAGATAGATGAATTCTTTTATCTGCTTTTACATTCCAATCATTGTGATGTGTTTTAGTTGAAGTATATGAAGAAAATCTGGCCCTACGCAGAGATATAGTTGGAAAAGAAGAAAAGTGGGGACCTCACAGGTACCATTGTCCTCATATCACACTTGCTTTACATGTTATTAAGAAATGATTAAGTGTTTAATTCCAACACAAGACAATCTTCATACTTTCAAAGATCCAATATTCATATAAAAAATCAAAGTGCAAAGAGCAGTGACTCAAATGGCAAATTAAGAACAGAGAGATGTGGTTATAACATCACACCTCTCTTAAAAGAAAACTGGAAGCCGGGCGTGATGGCGCATGCTTATAATCCCAGTACTTGGGAGACTGAGACAGGAGGATCACAGGTTCGCAGCCAGCCTCAGCTACTTAGTGAGACCCTGTTTCAAAATAAAGAATAAAAAATAGGGCTGGGGATGTAGCTTGGAGATAGAGTATCCCTGGGGTCAATCCCTGGTACCACAAAAAGAAAACTGTAGGCCGGGCGTGGTGGTGCATGCTTGTAATCCCAGTACTTTGGGAGGCGGAGACCGGAGGATCTGGGTTCGCGGCCAGCCTCAGCTCTCTCTCTCTCTTTCCTTAGTGAGGCCTCCGCAACTTCGTGAGACCCGGTTTCAAAATAAAGTATAAAAAATAGGGCCAGGGGTGTAGCCCGGAGGTAGAACGCCCCTGGGTTCAATCTCCGGTACCACAAAAAAAAAAAAGAAAGAAAACTGTAACAGCAATATGGAAACCCACAACAAAACTCCATATTTAAGTACATGTTGCTGTTGTTTTATTCGATTCATAGTTGAAGAGTTGAGTTTTCTGGGAAAAGTCTGGTAACCAAAGGTTATTACTTTAGTTACTCACATTCCACCTACTTACAAAACAGATCTGAGGTAACCCATCCCTTCAGTAACTAAAAGGTGAGAGAAAAGGCTAAGAAACATTTTCTTTCATGACCAAGAAAAGGCTGAATTATCCAAGAGAAATAGCAATAAGGACTACAAATACAAAAAAACTTAGTTCTGCCATCCTATTGTATAAACTTGGCTGAGTCAAACGTAAGACCTGTTTCTCATACATTTAAAAAAAAAACAATAGTCTGATTAATGCTGGCTGGCAGGCTAAACATGTTAGGCATTTGCTTCTAATTCTTTTTCTAATATTGCTGCCAAAATTTTCCAATACTGGTATCACAATAATGCTAAGTATATTTTCATTAAAAAGAATAGAAATTATACACTTTGACTCACAAATCTCAGGACTAAGGAAATTAACCTTTAGTTTATGAGAAAACAGCTGTTCTTCCAGATTAAAAATAATTACAAATACATGAAATTACAAATAAAAAGGTATTTTATTAACCTGCCAAACACCATAACAAATGTTAAGGAATTACTAAAGAATGAACTATGATAAAATTTTAAAACTTTAAGATGCCTATACTCACCCCTAAGAATATGCTTTAGTTAAATTCTGGTAGCTAAATTTTAAGCACTATATCCCTTTTCACACCAATTTAGTCATAAACCATACTCTCAGTCTTCCCTTGAAGCAGCCTGGTGTTGTAAAAATAAGCAACAGATGGAACTCCAAAAACACTGGGTTTTTAGGTTTCTAATCTGATGTTATTTCAACTTTATTCACTAGTTATATAATCCTGAGTTAGCATTTTGCTTCTATAGGCTTCGGTTTATATATGTTTTAAACAAAGACAGTATACCATATCATTGGAAAAAGAGGTAATCTTTAGAATAAAATGCTAAGCTTTCACTGTCACTGCATCTTTTCTCCTCTTCCCATTCCCAGTAACTTTTAGTTAGATGAACTTCAAAATAATTCAGTATGTAGAATGTTAGAATCTTCAAAGGAACAAGTTTTTTTTTTTCAAAAGCTATAGAAGCTGGGCGTGGTAGCACACGCTTGTAATCCCAGTACTTGGGAGGCTGAGACAGGAAGATTGCACATTTGCAGCCAGCCTCAGCTACTTAGTGAGGCCCTTTGCAACTTAGTGAGACCCTGTTTCAAAATAAAGAATAAAAAATAGGGCTGGGGGTGTAGCTCGGAGGTAGAATGCCTGGAGCTCAATCCCCAGTACCACAGGAAAAAAAAAAAAGCTATAGAATCCCATTTTCTCAGCACTCAGGAACAAATTTTAAACCTCTGGGAGGGATAAATTTTAACTAAATTCTACTAAATAGAAACACTTGATATATTTCTCCTAAATTTCCAGACCTAAAGAGATCTGCACATATTTCAACCACTATTAAATCGTAACTGTTGTTGTGTTTGTTTCCTTTCAAGGGGATTCTGGGTAAATATTCAAGCCTTTATTCCAGAACAAACCTCAATGTAGTGAGAAATATCAACTAATTACCAATATTATACAAGGACATACAAAAGCAGGGCCATAGCAACCAAACAGCCAGAGTCAGTTTATCTCACAATCAGGACAAATACACAAGTCTACTAACAAGTTCACAGATCTGTCACAGATGCAAAAAAAGTCAATAAAAATGCCTCCAGCGTCTTGACAAGCTCCCTTTTCTTTGACATGCTGTCTTTTCTTCCCATATTCTGACCATTCAGACTATCACATATGCACATTCAGCACATATTTTCCAAGAATATTACCACCTTCTCTCTTGCTGCCTCCTAGACTAAGTAGTATCATCTGCCAAAGTCCAACTTAAGGCATTTCACCACTCACTTCTAAATGAGAATAATCTTACCTCCAAAATACTACAAGCTAATCAAATCTCTACAGACCATAAGTAACATAAAAGATCAGATGGAACTGCTCCCCTACTTTAATTTTCTCCATATCCCATAATGTAGCCCCCAAAATGTCCACACTCCAGCATGGCAATAAAACCTCCTCTTAATCTGAAACCAACAAAGGCTAAATGGATTCAAAAGCCTCTTCTTAATCATAATGAATACTCATGATTCCTCAAAACCTCATATAATCTCACAGAACTTAACTGTTCTTCCAATTGGGGCTATTTAACCTCATCAGAGGCACCAAAACATTAACACAATTCAATTTGTGAAAATACAGAGAAAAGCCGGGCATGGTGGCGCACTCTTGTAATCCCAGTACTTTGGGAGGCGGAGACCGGAGGATCCGGGTCTGCCTACTATTATAAAGAAATAAGCTTTTCTAAAAGGTCACCTAAGTACTTGAGGTATCAGTAAAGAAAATAATGTAACCATGAGAAGGGTCAGTGTGTTAAGACAGTTTTTCATTACTATAACAAGTATCCAAAATACTTATAAAGAGGTTTATTTTAGCTCACAGTTTTAGGGGTTTGGGACCATGGCAAGGCAGCACATCACAGTGCAAGGATGCAGCAGAACAAAAGCACTCACCTCATGGGCAGGAAGTAAACAAGAGTTTACCCAGTCCCAGAAAGGGACTGGGGCCTTACTCTCCCCCCTTCAAGGGCACACCCTCAACCAAAAGACTTCACACAAGGACCCACCTCTTAAAAGTTTCACCAACTTCCAATAGCACCAAATCTGGAGACACCTTTAATACCTGGGTCATTCAGGGACATTCAAGATCTAAACAGCAGCAGTCATGTTGACAATTTCTTATAAAATATGCCCTGAAAAGTTAACAAGTGGTAGGCCTCAAAATACAGGTTATTGCATTTAAAACTGTTAGAAGGAATAATAAATGATCTGCTGAACTATATATTAATACTTATGTGAGATTTGTAATCATGCAAAAGTGTAACTGACTTCATTTAAAATTTCATAGATGTTTTTTCACATCAACTTTTAAACTGCCAGTAAATAAAGGAAAATAAATTAACTGGAGAATGCAGATATGGTAGCAGCAAGTGTGGGAATAGCAGGATGCAGAAAAATATAGAAAACTCAAAAGCAGACTAGAATTTATAACAAAACACTATGTCCTTTCTCTTAAAAGGGCTCTTTGAGACAAGAAAATGAGAGGATTTAGAATGCAATATATGATATAATTAAGTCCATCTGAACTATAAGAATTAAAGAACCAAGAAAGTACCTGGCCCAGGTTTCATACATGCACTTCTTTATCATAAGAAAGCCTCCAAGACCAACATTAGCTGACTTCTGGAAAACAATTCCTAAACTGGGTGTGGTGGCGCATGCTTGTAATCTCAGTACTTGGGAGGCTGAGACTGAAGGATCCAGGTTCGCAGCCAGCCTCAGCTACTTAGTGAGGACCTCAGCAACTTTGTGAGACCCTGTTTCAAAATAAAGAATAAAAAAATAGGGCTGGGGGTGTAGCTCGGAGGTAGAATGCCCCTGGGTTCAATCCTCAGTACCGCAAACACAAACAATTCCTACTAATGAGAATCAAGTATGTACACACAAAAACTAAATAAGGGAAGATTTTCATTGTAAAATTATTTATAGTCAAAAAAAGGAAACGACCTAAATGACAAATAAGAACAAAACAATTATATTAACCATGGTATGTTCACACAATGACACTGAATTTCAGCCATTTTAAAAACATAAAAATTAGGTGGGCAGGGTGGCGCACACCTGTAATCCCAGTACTTGGGAGGCTGAAACAGAAGGATTGGAAATTCACGACCAGCCTCAGCAACTTAGCCAGGCCCTCTGCAATTTAGTGAGACCTTGTTTCAAAAATAAAAAATAAAATAGGGCTGGAGGTGTAGCTCAGAGGTAGAATGCCTCTGGGTTCAATTCCCCAGTATCACACACACAAATAAATATAAAAATTACATATTATGCTAAAAGTGCAAAGCCTTCTGGTAAGTTTCCATTCTTTCAACTGTGTACAAAAATTAATACTTTAATAAAAAAGGCTAATTTCTTGCCCCTTAAAAGTAATGGTCTGCTATGGTTTGAATGTCCCCACCAAAACTCAGGAAATGTAATCCCCATCAGCATGAGGTATATTAAGAGGTGAAACTAAAGCCAGGCGTGGTGGGCAAATTTGTAATCCCAGTACTTGGGAGGCTGAGACCGGAGGATCCCGGTTTGCGGCCAGCCTCAGCTACTTAATAAGGCCCTCCACAACATAGTGAGACCCTGTTTCAAAATAAAGAATAAAAAATAGGGCTGGGGGTGGAGCTTGGAAGTAGAATGCCCCTGGGTTCAATCCCCTGGTACCACAAAAAAAAAAAAGAGGTGGAACTAAGAGAGACCTTTGGGAAGTAATTAGGATTATATGATGTGTGGGGAGACCCTCATGACTCCATTAGTGGCTTCATAAAAGAAAGACCCCAATGAGCTTGTTTTGCCTTTGCCCTGTGCTGCCATGTGCCATCTACCTCGGGATTTTACAGAGTTCCCATCAGAAAGTTAGTTCTCACAAGATGTGGCAAGCCAATCTCAGATTTTCCAGCCTCCAGAACTGTGAGAAATAAAATTTATTTTCTTTAGACATTATGCAATTTGTGATATTCAGTTACAGCAACAGAAAACTAAGGTCACAGGTCTTATCATAAATAAAGCACTATCAAAACAAATTGCAAGCTGGGTGTAGTGGCTCAAGCCTATAATCCCGGTACTTGGGAAGCTGAGACAGGAGGATCAATCACAGGTCCGAGGACAGCCTCAACAACTTAGTGAATCCCTCGGCAACTTAGTGAAACCCTGTCTCAAAAAATAAAATAGGAAGCCGGGTGTGGTGGCGCATGCTTGTAATCCCAGTACTTAGGAGGCTGAGGCCGGAGGATCCCAGCCAGAGGATCCTGGTTCGCGGCCAGCCTCAGCTACTTAGTGAGGCCCTCCGCAACTTAGTGAGACCCTGTTTCAAAATAAAGACTAAAAATATAGGGCTGGGGTGTAGCTTGGAGGTAAAATGCCCCTGGGTTCAATCTCCAGTACTGCAAAAAAAAAAAAAAAAGCACTCAGGGTGTAGAGCCTCTGGTACCAAAAAAAAATCAGTATATTTGCTTAATAGAATATTATGGAGCTACTGGAAAGCTGGAAATAGGCTACTACTTAATAATACACCCATACTGGAGAATGTACAGTGTTACCAGAAACATCAGTTGCAATAACATAGAAATATGATCCCATCTATTTTAGAAAATTACATATATATATAATGCATATTTGTTAATCTTTACAGGTAGATGTTTATGCGTATATATGAAAGGGGTCAGAAGACTCACTTTGGTGAGTGTGTGTGTGTATAGATATATATATATGGGGGTTTTGGTGGGACGAGAGATTGAGCCCAGTGGCATTCTACCTTTGAGCTACACTCCCAGCCCTATTTTTTCTATTTTGAAACAGGGTCTCCCTAAATTGAGGAGGGCCTCATGAGGTTGCTGAAGATGGCCGCAAACCTCCTGTCTCAGCCTCCCAAATACTGGGATTATAGGATTGGGCCACGGTGCCCAGCTGGTATATATTTTTATACTGCTTGAATTTTAATTAAAACAAGCATGTATTATTTTCAGCTCAAAAGAGTTAGCAAGAAATGTTAATCTGAACTACAAATAATACTTGCATTATAATTATATAGCATAACTTTAACAATGGAATACTACTCAACAACAAAAAGAAATACACTACAGGTATAAGCAATATAGATAAATCTCAAGAACACTGTAATAAAAAGCCTTATTCAAAAGAACACAAACTCTATGATTCCATTTATATGAAGTTCTAGAACAGGCAGTATTAAGAGGTAGTGAGAAAATATCAGAATTGTGCTTTTCTCTAGAGATAGGTGGGAGCATGGGAAGGGGAATGATGAAATACCCCAGGGTGATGACAATGTTCTTTACCTTAATAGGTGACTGGATTACACAAATGGATGCATTTGTCAAACTCAACAAATGATACACTTAGATATTAAGATTTGTACATATGATTGCACATAAACTCTAAAATTAAGGGGAAAATACTAAACCAATACTGAACTCTAAGTATACAAAAAAGCTAAGCTGAATAAAATTTGCAAACTATTAGAAAAATTGATCAAGGAAATAAAAACAAAATTACTAACAGATATAACTAAAAAGGAAAGGTAAGCATCACAATAATCCTATAGTTGTGAAATGAATAAAAAGACTACAGTATAAATTTTATGTCAATAACTTCAACAACTGAAGAGGAAAATCCTTGAAAATGACACATGAAGAAACAGAATACCTACATGGCCTATAAAATACCCACAAAACAACCTTCCTACAATGACAAAAATAACTTCAGTCCTGGATGGCTTCACTGGTGAAGAATACAAAAAATAAAGTAAAAAAAGTAGGGCCTGGTGGCACACCTCTATAATCCCAGTACTTGGGAGGTTGAGACAGGAAGATCAAAGGTGTAAGGACAGCCTCAGCAAGTAGTGAGACTCTCATCAACGTAGTGACACTCTCATCAACTTAGTGAGACCCTGTTTCAAAATAAGAATAAAATAGGGCTGGGGCTGTAGCTTGGAAGTAAAATGCCTCTGGGTTCAATCCCTTGTACCACCCATACAAAAAATACTAATCCTAAAGTTTTTCAGAGAAAGAGGATAGGAAGCTCCTCCACTTGTTTTAATATTAATGCAAATCAAATCCAGCGATACATTTTTAAAAATAACACATCAAGACCAAGGAGAGTTCATCTCAGTAATGCAAGGTTGGCTTAACATCTGAAAATCAATCCATGAAATATGCCATACTAAAGAAAAGGGGAGAAAAATCAATACGATCATTTCAACAGATATAGAAAAATAATTTAACAAATTCAATACCCTTTCAGGACTAAAAGAACAAATTAAGAAAAAAGGGCCGGGTGTGGTGGCGCACGCTTGTAATCCCAGTACTTTGGGAGGCGGAAACCGGAGGATCCGGGTTCGCGGCCAGCCTCAGCTTGCGCGCATGCACGCGCGCGCTCTTTCTCTCTCTCTCTGCCTGTCTCTCTGTCTCTCTGTCTCTCTCTCTACTCAGTGAGGCTCTCCGCAACTTCATGAGACCCGGTCTCAAAATAAAGTATAAAAAATAGGGCCAGGGGCATAGCGCAGAGGTAGAACGCCCCTGCGTTCAATCCCCGGTACCGCAAAAAAAAAAAAAAAAGAAAAGAAAAAAGAAAAAAGAATTTCCTCAATCTGGTAAAGGCAATTACAAAAAACCCCGAAGTTACTATCAGTTAACACAAAAAAATAATCTGATGTTACTATCTGTTAAAATTAAATCTCCTTCCCCTAAAACTAGGAACAAGACATCCACTTTTACCACCTCAATTCAACACTGTACTGTTGCTTCTAGCCAGTAGAAGAAACAAAAGCATAAAATCAGAAAAGCAAAGCTACCATTACTCACAGATGACATGATTAGTAAAAGAAAATTCCACATGTTAGCTTTCCATTACTATAACAAATGCTGACATAACTGTTATAAAGAGAAAAAGTTTATTTTGGCTCACAATTTGGAGGTTGCAGACCATGACCACTGGCCCCACTGCTTTTGGGCTGTTGCAAGGCAGCATATCATGGCTGGAAGCGAACAAGAAAGAGAAAAAGGAAGGGGCCGGGGTCCCACTATTCCCTTCCAGGGCACATCTCTAAAGACCTCCCACTAGGCCTTACCTCTTAAGTATTTCCACCGCCTCTCAACAGCTTGACGGGACCAAGCCTTTACCACATGGACTTTTGGGAGACACTTTAGAAGATCTAACCTACACCACCACAGAAATTGACAAAATTGCTACTGGAACTAGTAAGTGTACTCAGTAACGTTTCAGAAAACAAGGTCAATATACAAATATCAATTATTTTGTTTTTATATATAACCAAATAAGAAATTAAGAATTTTAAATGCCGCTTACAAAATATCATGTGCCAGGAAAAGTTATATCAACGAAATGATTTGTAAGTCCTGGACAGAAAAAAATGTAAAACTTTGCCTGTTTATTGGTAAAGTATCACAGGAAGAACCACTAAGTAATAGATCTTAAATTTATTCCACTGTTTACATACACAAGTTACTAAGTATAATCCCAAATTAAAAATAAACTTCTATCTGGTTCAGAAGTTACTATTTGTAAAGTAAAAGGGATTTTTTTTCTTTCTCACAGAAATAAGGTAGTAAGAGTAATGAACCTGGTAGGAAGGGTTTACTATCACTCATTCATTCATTCTCTTTTCTCTGGGACAAAGGAAGTAGGAGGAAGAAAAAAAATCTAGAGGCCATTTATCTCAAGCTTGAGTTAATCATTCTCAGTATGTACACACCAAACGTGGGGATTTCTTATTTTCCATTTTGTTCATAATACTATCCCTGTCTTTTGACTTATGCATATAAAATTATTTTATTTGAGTACTATAAGCCAAAGTGCTAAATAAAACATGCTATTTTTTTGCGGTACAGGGGATTGAACCCAGGGGTATTCTACCTCCGAGCTACACCCTCAGCCCTATTTTTTATTCTTTATTTGGAAACAGGGTCTCACTAAGTTGCAGAGGGCCTCACTAAGTAGCTAAGGCTGGCCACGAACCCGGATCCTCCGGTCTCAGCCTCCCAAGTACTAGGATTGCAAGCATGCGCCACCACGCCCAGCCTAAATTTAATTTTAATGCAATTACTCAGCACTCAGATGGAAAAGTCAAATAAGATTCCAGTAGTGAAATGTGGTCATAGGAGCCAACCTATCAAAAATTAAGGGGAAGAAGAGAGTAATGAAAAATATTTGGCCAATAAGTAATTATAAAATATTAACTTTTCTACCAACTATAAAATTCTTCAGATACTACAGCAATCCTGCACATATTTGACGATACTTTAATGAGTAACTAGTGTCCTTTCCCCAAAAAAATTACTAAAAATTACCTTAATAAATTTAGCTTTAAATTTCTAATAAACATTCATTGAATACTTATGACATGTTAGCATTGTGCATTCAGTGCTATGAGGTACAAATAGAGAAACAGACCCAAAGATTACCTAATCTTCAAATTGCTCACCTATCTGCTTCTCTGAAATGAAAATCAAGGTACAGTGAATTTTATATTTTAATCCAAAAAATTGCCTTTCCCTCTATTTAGGTTATGAGTACACAAAGCAGGAATTTCAATTTCTACTAGTAGGAATTTAATATTTAAGTGTATACCACAGAAAAGGCATTATACTAGGTGCTATAGAAAACACTTAAGAGTTGAAGTTGGTTCTGAAGTGCCAGAGACTAACAATGAAGCTAAAACAAGTACTAAACAAGTGTGCAAGTGACAAGTGTCATAAACTATGTAAACTAGCTGGGCATGGTGGTGCACACTTGAAATCCCAGTACTTGGGAGGTGGAGACAGGAGGATCACAGGTTCGCCACCAGCCTCAGCTACTTAGTGAGACCCCGTTTCAAAATAAAGAATAAAAAAGGGGCTGCGATGGAGCTTGGAGGTAGAATGCCCCTGGGTTGAATCCCCAGTACCACAAAAAAATAAAGAAAGAATAAAAAATAGGGCTGGGGGTGTAGCTTGGAGGTAGAATGCCTCTGGGTTCAATCCCCAGTACCACAAAAATAAATAAACAAATAAATAAAATATAAACTAGTGCAGGGAGAGGAAAATTATGGTAGGAAGAGTCACTGCTTCCAGCTGGATGGACGAGATAGCTTTTCTGAAAGAAAAGGATCACACCTGAACTTTATTTCAAATTAAAAAAGAACATATAAGCTGGGTGTGGTGGCACACGCTTGTAATCCCAGTACTTGGGAGGCGGAGACCAGAGAACCCGGGTTCGCGGCCAGCTTCAGCTACTTAGTGAGGCCCTCAGCAACTTCGTGAGACCTGGTTTCAAAATAAAGGATAAAATATAGGGCCGGGGGTGTAGCTCGGAGGTAGAATGCCCCTGGGTTCAACCCCGGTACCACAAAAAAAAGAACATATATATATACATGTTCTTTTTTTGCATATATATATATATATATATATGCAAATGTATATGCATATATATATATGCAAATGTATATGCATAAAATATATGGAAAAACAGTGTATCATAATGCACAAAGCTCAAAAATGAATCAAAACATCTTGTTCTGAATCTTGTTGCCATCACTTACCAGCTATGAATGAATTGTGCTATGTATGTCCCCATAGCCCTCATGGAAACAAAGTGGCAATGTTGGAAGCAGGGCTTGGTTGCTAAGGAGGGGTTCCCTGGGGGTGTGGCCTTGGGATTATATAGTTCCTACTTCCCCCTGCTCTCTCTTTCTCTGCTTCTGGCCTAGGTGATGTGAGAGCAGAGCCTTGTACTCTCCCTCTCTCCCAGCTTCCTGCTGCAGCCTTGCCAAGCTCGACAGACCCGGACTGAAATGGACTGAAACTCTGAACGCTCCAAGAACTGTGAGCAAATAACTCTTCCTCTAAATTGTGTGCTCAGGTTTTTTGGATGATAGCAGTGAGAAAACTGACAGAGATAGCATTCATGTCAAAACTACCAGAGGGGAGAATGAACTGGACATAGGAACACGTTAGGAAACAAATTGCAATGGTTTAGATAATATGAGCTCCTTACTAAATATTGTCAGTAAGAATTGTTAAAAGAAAGAGATTGGACTTGATGATTACGTGAATGTGGGACAAGAAGTGGAGGGAAGAAAAGCCAAAATGTAAAGTTTCAAGGCTGGATAATATGAAGAAATGAAATGAAATGAAGTGAATCCAGAGAATGTTTATTTTCAGAAACATAGTTTAAAATTCAGATAAAAGATCCAGACAGACAATTAGCAATTGGAAATAAGGGCTTAAAGCTCTGAGGAGTGGTTAACTAAGCATACTGATGTGAAAAATAAATGCAGAGTAAAAGTTCTCACATGAAATCCATTAACAAACTCTGAAATGCAATGCAAATGTTTAAGTATAGGGAATGCAGTCTTCAATCAAATTGTGAATGGATCTTAATCAATCGCATAGAGTATTTATAAAACCATCCACGGGTTGGGCATGGTGGCGCATAGCTATAATCCCAGTACTTGGGAGACTAAAACAGGAAGATTGCAGGTTCGAGGACAATCTCAGCAACACAGACTCTCAGCAACCTAATGAGTCCCTGTTTCAAAATAAAATAGGGCTTGGAGGTGGACCACCACTGGGTTCAATACCCAGTACCAAAAAAAAAAAAAACTGCAGGAATTATCTTGTTTATTCCGCAGGGAAATAGCTTAGTCTGTTTGTGTTGCTATAACACAATACCCCAGGCCGGGTAATTCATAATGAACACAGATTTTTCAGCTCCCTGTTCTAAATGCTGGGAAGTCCAATATCAAAGCACCAGCAAGTCCAGCAATTCTGATCTCAAGATGGAGCCTTGAGAGAAAGAACACTTCCTCACATGATGGAAGGCAGAAGAGCAGAGGCAAAAGAATGCCCAATATGTTCTTTTATAAAGGAATTAATCCCACCCATGAGGGCACAGCCTTTATGGCCTTATGGCCTAATCACTGCATAAAAGGCCCTATCTGTTAATACTGTTACACCAGCAATTAAATTTCAATATGAGTTTTGAAGAAGACAAAACACTATAATATCAGAAGAAATAATTGAGATGTCAGGAGTAGAAATGACAGAGGGGAAAAAAGTCACCATAATGATTTTGAAAAATACAATTAAAAGTCAAAGAAAGAGCCAAATGTGGTGGTGCACACTTGTAATCCCAGTACTTGGGAGGCTGAGACAGGAGGATCGCAGGTTTATGGCCAGCCTCAGCCACTTAGTAAGGCCGTCCGCAACTTAGTAAGAGCCTGTTTCAAAATAAAGAACAAAAACTAGGGCTGGGAATGTAGTGATGTACCTCAGAGGTAGAATGCTCCTGGGTTCCATCCCCAGTATCCAATAAATAAATAAATAAATAAATAAATAAATGAAAATAGGGCTGGGGGTTCCCAGAGGCATTCTACCTTCAAGCTACACCCCCAAGCCCTATTTTTTATTCTTTATTTTTGAAACAGGGCCTCACTAAGTAGCTGAGGCTGGCCACGAACCTGCGATCCTCCTGTCTCAGCCTCCCAAGTACTGGGATTAAGCATGTGCCACCACGCCCAGCTCCCATTTTAAAAAAAAAAGTCAAGGAACTAAAGGAGGTAATGATTTGAAAAGATTTGAAAATGATTTCAAACTGATTTGAAAAGAAAAAGAACCTTGGATCAGGGATCCAAGGCAAATAATAAGTTAAAAAGGCAAAAAGGGCCTGAGTTATGTCTTAGTATTAAAACAGTGACTGCCTGATCCCAACCACTGCAGAGAAGGGGAAAAAAAACACCATTAACATTGTCTGATGTTTCACACATAGGTCAAAAAATACAAAACCAACATAAAGGCTTTACATTTAGTAAACACAAGCTCACTGGTAACATACACATGGGAAGAAACCACTATGAGGCATTTAGAAATAAACAGTTTACCAGTGAAAGAAAAATAAAGCTAGCAAGAAAGTGACTTAAAAAAAGTATGATTTTATTTTTTGCTGCTACTCTCACTGAGTTTTTTTTCCTTAAGGAATGGGAAAATGACTCACTATGCCAAAAGGAGCCAACAGAAAGAGAAAAATCAAAGACAAGAACTATAAGTTCAGAGGTAAAAAGATCACCTTGCAAATTTTAAAGAACAAGTATTCCTGTAAGTCACAAACAGAAAATAAAGTTTAATGTGGTAAGAAAGGTGTACCTATAGCAGGAGTGGGTGATGAAGACTACAAAACTTCCAAGGAGGTTTCACTCTTAAACTCTGTTAAGGACCAATAACAATAATGCTTTCAGAACATTGTTCCTTTTCAACAAGGTTACTATGAAAATGTAATAGTAAAAAAAGTGTATATAGAAATAGGAAAGAAAACACTAGTGTAGTAGTAAATGCATGCTATCATGTAGTAGTGAATTAAGAACATACATGGCTCTAGAGCCAAAAAGCTTGAGGTTAAATCATTGTGAGCGAGTATCTTGGTGCTTCAGTACCTCAGAGTCATCACCTATGAAACAGAGATAATAATGCTTACCTAATAAAGTTTGGAATAGAAAACACTTAACATCAATACATGCACATGTTAGGCAGTAGTGGTGGTAACAACAGTAACAGTACCAGCAGTAATTTAACCCATTTGTGTTTAACCAACCAGTATTTAAGTAAGGAGGGAAGAGCTAGACTCGTAAATATGTGCTTCATTCAATCCTTTCAACTACAGAGGGACACTAGTAAAATTCTCACTATTACACCCAGAAAGAAAGGAGAAATTCATTTGCCTAGCACTCAGCTAATAAAGGGCAGAACTGAGATTTGAATACTGATCTATGTAGACAAAAAGCTTTTCTTTCCACTACACAACACTACCTCCACAGCACCACACAGTATCAGAAGCAAACAAACTAGGTATTCTCTTCTTCACGACTAAACTCCAAAATCTCAGCACATCATTTTTGCCTGCCTCTCAAACTTTTCCAAAAATTAAAGGGTTTAGTACATCTTGAGGCGTCCCTTCAGTTAAAACAAAGTCTACAACTTTATCAATTACCATATTTAGAAACTATGCCCACAAAGTTTTAAAATATAGCAGAAAACTTTTTCTGCTTAAAAAGACAAAAAAAAAGAGCTGGGCATGGTGTTGCACGCCTGCAATCCTAGTACTTGGGAGGCTGAGACAGGAGGATTGCACATTGGAGGACAGTCTCAGCAAGTAGTGGACTCTTATCAACCTAGTGAGACACTGTTTCAAAATAAAAATAAAATAGGGCTGGGGGTGTAGCTCGGAGGTAGAATGCCCCTGGATTCAATCCCAGTGCCACAAAAAAAAAGAACAGCAACAAGGGCTTAACTTTTTTTGAGGACTTCAGATTACTAAAAAACATTAAGCCAGGCGTGTGGGCGCATGCCAGTAATCTCAGTACTTAGAAAACTGAGACAGGAGGATCACAGGTTCCAGGCCAGAGTCAGCAACTGAGTGAGGAGAAACTCAGCAACTTAACAAGACCATTTCGAACTAAAAAAAATTTTTAAAAAGCCAGTCGTGGTAGCACATGCCTGTATTCCCAGTACTTGAGACTGGTGACACAGGAGGATCACAGGTCAACTCAGCAATTTAGTGAGACCTTGTTTCAAAATAAAAAGGGCTGGAGTTGTAGTTGGGAGGTAGAAACCCCCTGGGTTAAACCCCCAGTACCAAAAAAAAACTCAAAAAAACTTTTTAAAGGGCTGGTGGTGTAACTCGAATGTAGAATGCCCTTAGGTTCAATCCCCAGTACCAATGTGTGCGCGCGCGCGCGCACACACACACACACACACACACAGAAAAAGAAAAAATGTTAGAGGAAAGATCAACATCTAGTATTATATTATTGTTAGCAAGTATGACTAAGCAAATGTTTGAGATAACATCAGTCTTAGGTATTTCAAGATGATAATTTTAATACCTACATCTTCAATAATTTATGAAAAAGGAAACTCAAAACTTTGATACAGCTACAGAACTTATAATGAAATACGAACTTGGACTTTAATTTCATGCTGAAAATGCAATCAGGCTTTCCCACCTCACCCAACCCCACGTCACTCCCCATCAGTCTGAAAACTCACCTGGTACCCTAAATCATTCACTGGCTTCCTTCTATCCTTTGGTAATATCCAAAATTCTTAACATAAATCATCAACGTCCTAATGTGCTCTGGCTCCTCTCTCTGGAGCCCTCCACTGCCATTCTTCCTTTGCTCTTTTTTCTGTATCTTTCAATTCCTCCAAGAAACTTATTTTTTTTAATTTTTAGGATCTTCATACAGTCTGTTCTACAAAACCTAGAAAGCTGTCAAATGTCTCCAACCCATCCTTTTGCCCCAGCAAACTGCTCTTCATCTTACCAAGTTGAGATCAAAATTTTACACCACAGCCCC
This sequence comes from Glis glis, assembly GCA_004027185.1. Classification (NCBI taxonomy): domain Eukaryota; kingdom Metazoa; phylum Chordata; class Mammalia; order Rodentia; family Gliridae; genus Glis; species Glis glis. The sequence continues at coordinate 52,361 of PVJS01002891.1, forward strand.
CTTTCCTGACCTCCCCAAACATACATTTTGACAGCATTCTGAATTTTTTCACAACCCACAATCATATAATTACTTGTTCAACATCCATCTTCCCTGCCAAATAGTAAATGAGATGAAGATAGTAATTTCATGTTTTGTTTCCTACTATTTCCTCAATATCTAGCATACTGGTTAGCAGAGTAAAGTACTCAATAAAAATTTTGCTAAATTAATACATTCAAATTTGGAGTAAGTCCAAAACAAGATACTTTACTGGCACAAGTAGCTAAAAGTTCTATATAAATTTCAAGTTATGTCTTATCCTTGGTCTTTTACATGTTTCTCCCTCAAAGAAGTACAGTGTTAAAATAAAGCAAAATACCCCTTAGATAACAAAACCAAGATTAGAAACCACTGGTCTTAAAAAACTGGGGTCAGCTTTTATAAGTCATTATCTAAAAGAATCCACCTGAAATGTAATTAAAGGGACAGGAATGTAAGTAAGGCTCAATTTTACAACAGCAATGTACATTTAAAAGGACCAATCATATTTCAACAGCCATGATTACAGTGCTACAACCATCTGAGTAAGTTCTATGATACACAAAAAATATGTTTTAAAACTAAAGAAAAATAAAAAGCAAACACACACTACCTCTAAATAATTTTTAGGTTAGTGGAAAATAAGGAAATGGCAGTAAAGTGAACACTTGTTTAATTTTAAAACTGAATGCTTAAAAAATTGAAAGCTATTTCAACCCAAAACATTTTCCAAAGTTAGAAAACAGAAGTTCACCTAATTCTTATCAAGTGCTAATTACACACACAGTGTTCGAAGATTTTCTTAATATATATTATTTTCCCATTTTACACATTAGGAAACACTGGCATTGAATTAAGTAACTATTATACAGGTAATAGGTAAACTGTAGAGGCACAAGTCCTAAGAGAGTCCTCCCCTCTCTTCTACTATGCTATGTTCCCACTGACTTTCCCATTAACTGAAACAGAACTACTTTTTGTTTACTTCTGGGTTTTTGGTGATGCTGGGAACTGAATCTAGGGCCTTGCACATGCTAAACACACACACTACCATTAGGCTACATCCTCCAGCACCCTGAAAGAGAAATTCTACCCACACCAGGCACTCCAGGGGAACTACTTTACTAGGATCACTTCCACCTTGCTGAATCTAAGGGCCACTTATCTGCCTCCATCCTTTTTCCGTCCATTCAGCAGCTTCTCATCAAGATAATGACTCCCCTCTTCAGTCACACATTTGTTCTTTTTATTAACATATAGCCCAGTTTTCTTACCTCAGTCCTGGGCCCTCCTCTCTTCCTTACACATTCTTCCTAGGAAATCTCTCTCATTTCCATTGCTTTACATACTATCTGCAGACTACCAATTTCTCTAGTCCTGGGCTGAGTTCTAGATTCCTATCCAACTTCCTATCTGACATCTCAGATATATAATACCTCATACTTAATAATCAAAACCAACCACTCTTCCCTTCTCCCTTCAACCTGTTAACTCAGCCTTTCTCTACTACCAGCCATCCAGTTTCTTAGACTAACATCTCAGGCATCATCCTTGATTTCCCTTTCTTTCAACTCCCACAGCCAATCCATCAGCAAGTTCTATTGGATAAACTTGTGAAATACATTTGGTTCTTTGTGTCTCCACTATCGCTGTAATGCAAACTACATACAACTTTTTGACAATACCCTTCAGAATAGTCTCCATTTCATTCTTGCCCCACTTAGTCTCCACAAAGCAGGCAAAGGTAAAAAAATCAAATCAGTCCTTCCTGCTTTAAATCATCTAACATTTTTGCATTCTATTTTAGATAAAATCCTAATTCTTTAACAGCCTATTCTTATGTGATGTGGCCCCTGCCTAGGCTTCTCCAACTTCCTATCCTTCCACTTTCTCCCCCATCACAGGCTCCTCGCAGCCACAATGACCTTTCTCTTCCTGGAACACACCGAGATCATGTCTGCTACTGGGCCTTTGCATCTGCTCTTCATTCTGCAAAGAACATTCTTTCCCCACACTGCCACACAGATGGTTCCTTCTCCTTAGGTGTTGCTATAATGCACACTTGGGAGGAGCCCTTATCTAATCACTCTTTCTACAAGAGCCTCTATTATTATAATGGTTACAGTCTTATTGATACCTGAAATAGTCATTTTTTTATTACATCTTGTCAACTTTGGAAATTAGAAGCTCTATTTTCCAAGTCTCTCACATACATAATAGTAGCTTAATAGATATATTAAATGAACTTTCCCCATTGTATTTTAAGTTGTTTGCCGTAAATCAACCAAGTACTTGGTTCATGACATACTTTAACAGATAAGTCATTAAAACACTCTTAAATTTTCCAATCTAAGGCATTTCAGAACCCTAATCCCACCCGTATACCTAGTCCATCTACGGCATTACACTTAAAACTGCTAAGTATTCCATATGGATGGAGACTGAATCTTCTTCTTCCTCCTCTCCAAGGAAACGAACATGTAAGCGGGAAAAGGAAATTTTACTGAGCACTTTAGCACCTGTTACATCTTCAATCAGTTAAGAGAAGTGCAGATGGGCCACAGAGCACATGGGAGACGTGGCCTTTCTTTCAGGGATTGTATTTAGGTGAAACATGAGATATTTGAACTAGAACTGTCTCAATCCCTAATAAGGCCCACTCGCTTCATTTAAAGAAGCAAGGTAAATAGTCTGTAGGCAGGAGGTTATGCTCGGATCCCCTAAAGCAAAGAAACTGATGTGGAGGCCCTCGGAAAATATAAGTGTATGGGAGGAGGTTGGGGTCGGTCTACATATAACGGGAAAACAAGCACAGAGACACCGGTTTAAAGATCGGCTCCGCGACAAATGAAGCTCAGCCCAGGGTGGAACCTGGACGTCCGCGAAGGTAGGTGAGAAAGAGAAAACCGAGCCCGGGAATCTCCGTTCACCGCTCCGGCCTCCACCGCGGGCGCTCTGGGCGACCTGCAGGGCTGTGTCCGCCTAGCCACCACGGCCCTCCCCAGCGCCCGGACAAACCCCGGTACTCACATGGGCTCGAGAGTCTTGCTGAGCCAGGACTTGAGTGCCTCGAAGTTTTCAATGATCATCTTAGACACCATCCACCGCGGCCCGAGGCCCGTCACACTGCTCCGCCCGCCCCGGTCGCGGCCGCCGCGGCCGCCGCTGCCCCCGCCCCCTCCTCCGCGCGCCGCCGCGTGGGCCGCGGTGGGAGGCGCCGGTGGCAGGCTCCGCGAGCCCCGGCCGCAGAGCAGCTCCGCCGCACCGCCGAGGCCGCGAGTCCACGGGTGCCGGGAGCTCCCCGTGCCCGGCCCCGGCCTGGGCGCCGGCGGCAACGGTTTGCCCGGGCCCTCCCCCTTCCCTGCTCAGCAGCGAGTCCTCCCGAGCCGGGAGCGCGGAACGCGCCGAGACCCGGGCTTCCTCTCAGCTTCGAGACCAGGCGCTTGCTGGCAACGCAGACGAGGCAAAAGTTTCAAGGGAAAAAGCGAGGAAGAAGGGAAGCTCAATGGGAACGGATTCGGGGGTCTTCCCGGCTCCCAGCACCCCCAAGAAGATGGCTGCCGGTAAGTCTCGCGAGAATTGGCGAAGTCTCGCGGTGGCTCCCGGGGCCTGCTGGGAAGAAACGTAAGTTCGGCGGAAAGCGCGCTGAGCGAGTGCGGCCGTTCCATTTTCGTGCGTATTTGCGTGGCTTGCGTGCCTCGGTGCCTTTTTACCCGGGGTTCTCTTAAAGATTAAAGGCACAAAGACTTGTATTACGAGGACGGAAGGGCCGCTTACTGTAGAATCTCCGAGAGGGCTCAGTTCATTGTAAGAGCGCCCTGGCGTGTGCGCTGCAAAGAGTCTGCGGAATGGAGAACTCGAGGGGGCGGCCTGCGGGTCGCAGGTGTCCGCGCCTTGCCTCCTCCTCAGTTTACATCAGCACCCTGCCAGTGCCGCGCGCTGTGTGTGCTGTGGTGTGGACAAGATTGGTAAAGACAGACTGGTCCAATCTAAACCCCTGGCCTTCCAGAAGATGACTGCCCTGTCCAAATCCACTCGATGGCAAAGCCCTAATGACCTAGCGATACCCCAAGACAAAGTTGAGGAAACCTTGCCTGCTCTAATCATTTAAAACCGCCTGAAAGATAAGATTTGTTAAGTTTCAGATTCTCTTCATGTAAACCAGATTCAGCTCTATCTCAGAGAAGTTACCTTGTATCAAAAGAAAGCTTTCATATCAGAATCCCCTCCCCAAAATAAACTTCCCTGTCCTGCATGGTCCAGTAAGTTTGATTCCTGCCTGAATTCTGTTTATTATTATGGTATATGAACTATAGTGGAATGAAAATAATTTACAATATAAAGACACAGTAAGTAAACCAATAAAAACTTTCTATAGGAGACACAGTGGTAGACTAAATTGTCCTTATGAACTGAGTTTATAATTTGCTAGAGTGAAGTGTTCTTAAGCTTTAAGTGGAAAGATTATCAAGTACAAAGCTAGACATTTGTTCTAAAATACAGCATCTAGAGTAGGATGCAAATTAGAATCCAGCTACTGAATAACCAGGGTGTTAATTTAAATGATTGAGATAAGTGAAATAAACCGAACACAAAAGGACAAACATTTATGTTTCTACTTACATGAGGTTTCTAGAGTAGTTGTACAAACAGAAAGTAAAATGGTGATTGCCAGGAGTGAGAGGGAAGCAGGGAGAAAGGGAAATGAGCTATTTTTCCATGAGTATAGCTTTTCAGTATGGGATGATTGAAAAGAGTTATGGAGATGGATGGTATGAATGGTTGCACAACAATCTGAATATATTAAATGCCATTGGATTGTACACCTAAAATGGTAAATGTTATGTTACAATAAAATTTATAAGTTTAATATTGTTGGGAGAATGTTAAAAATCTTACTGTATAAGCTTGCCACAGGCCAACTCCACCAATATTTTCAACCTCATTGCCAACTGTTCCATAACTCTGGTCTTCTATTCCAACATCCCAAAAGGTCTATCAAATGCCTGTAGACTCCAGATAAATTGATTTGCACATGTTATTTCCCACAGAGAACTCTGACTGCTCAAACCTTGTCCATCCTTCTCTAATACCACTGCTATTATATGTTTAAAGCCTTCTCTTACTCTTTTAAAACAATAGAAACAGCTTATTACTATGTGTGTGTTACAGGCTGCCCCATTGATGTTCATTTGCCATCGTCATCATTGCCTTTAATAGCAACAATTCTAAATCTTGGATCTAATCATGTCACTTTCTTATTTAAAACCTTCATCAACTTCCACACTGTCTTCAAAATAAAATGAAATTTTTAACATCTTAATAAGGCCTTTCATAATCAAACCCTTCCTATTTGTCTAGAAATTCCTTTCAATAACTTTTAGTCTTTTCTCCAGCCATCTCAAACTATTTTAAGTTCCTTGAAAGAAGTGTGTTCTCTCACTAACTTTGAGCCATTGCAAAATGTTTCCCTCACTTTCATTTGAAGGATTCCAATTCATCAAAATTCAGTATATATAGCATCACCTTTAGAAATCTATCCCTCACTTTCCTGCTCTGAGAACTGGGCATGGTGGCACATGTCTGTAATCCCAGTATTTGGGAGGCTGAGACAAGAGGATCATAGTTCAAGGACAGCCTCAGCAACTTAGCAAGGCCCTCAGCCACTTAGTGAGACCCTGTTTCAAAATAAAAAATTTCAGTGGGGCGTGGTGGCACACACTTGTAATCCCAGTACTTGGGAGGCTGAGACCGGAGGAACCGGGTTCAAGGCCAGCCTCAGCACTTAGTGAGGCCCTCCACAACTTAGTGAAACCCTATTTCAAAATAAAGAATAAAATAGGGCTGGGAGTGTAGCTCAGAGGTAGGATGCCCCTGGGTTCAATCCCCAGTACCGCAAAAAATAAAAAATAAAAATAAAAAATTTCAAAAAGGGGGATTGGAGGTGTAGCTCAGAGGTAGAATGCCCAGGAGGTTCAATCCCCAGTACTACGTACATGTGCGTGCGCACACACACACACACAAACACACACGCACAAAACAGTCCCTCTGAGGTTTTCTGATATCAGCCTGTGCTTGCTTCTCATTCCCTTATTAGAAATAAATAGCTCTCATTCCTTTATTTTCGCAATTATCTGATTATCTGTTTCTTAGTAGACTATAGCTTTGAATCTCCTGCTTCAAGAACAGCCCCTGATATATACAGTCATTTCTCCTTATTCACAATAGTTATGTTCTATAAAAGAGCCACAAATGCTGAAAGCAAATATGGAACCATTGCTCCTAAGGGATATATACAGTTAGATACGTGCAAGCATCTAGTCACAACATTTTTGTCTATTGGTCAGTAAATAATCATGCTTTATGTGCTTCTGTTTAAAGTAATTTATTTAATATATATTGTTGAATCATTAACATTGAACTCATGTCTAAACAAAGTTTATCTAATGCATGTATTTTCTCTGTAGATACATCACAGCCTTCATGCACTTAGGGACCCTAGACAGCACCTCTGCATTATACCGGGGGATCATTTTAAACAGTGAAATCATCAACAAAAATGCAAAAACACATGGCACTAAATAGACCACAAAAAGGACACTTGTATCAGTATGAGAGCTGAACAAAGAAGGCAGACCATCCCCTGGTCCAGCCTCAGCTGAGAACATGGGCATCAGGTGACTCAAACTTTCATCACTCTGTTCATGTCCACAAGTGACTGCAAGACCACAAAAAACATATTGATTAGGGGGTTACAAATAAATTTTAGTAAATAGGCAAAGTCACAAATACAGAATCTACAAATAATAAGGATCAACTGTATTTTTTGAATGATCAAATAAAACCCTATCATTTCCATGAAATCTTCCCTGCCATAGTAGTCTCTTCCTCTTCTAATTCTATAATATAGTGCTTGTTACCACTCCCTCATTCACCATTGTTGCTTCCTAACATACTTTTCATCCTTAAACCTAAGTGTTTTGTTGTTTTGTTTGGGGGATTGAACCCAGGGGCATTCTACCTCAGAGGTATGCCCCCAGCCCATTTTTATTTTTATTTTATTTTGAAACTGGGTCTCTAGGTTGCTGAGGGTCTTGATAAGTTGATGAGGCTAGTCTCAAATCTGCAATCCTCCTGTCTCAGCCTCCCAAGTACCAGAATTACAGATGTGTACCACTGTGCCCAGCTTTAAATATAAATATTTATCCCACCTTATTTTACTATTTTCTTTTTCTTTGGCCCTGCCTTCAAAGGTGGAAAATAGCTAATGTGATAATCAATACTACTCAGAAAAGACAAAAGCAAATGCTATGGACTATTTTCTGTACTCCATAACATGAACCTTTTGGAATGTTCAGTATTTGTACCTATATAACATTTCCTGACACACCCTTTCATGGTTGCTATGGTTTGGATCTGTCACATCACCCAAAAGTTCCTGTGTTGACAGATTGGTCCCCGTGTAGCAAGGTTGAGAGGTGGGGGATCTTAGGCAACGATGAGATCATGAGGGTCTGACTTCAGCTGTGGAGTAATCCACTGATAGCTGGATGGACCACTGGGAAGTAGGACCTGCTTGGAAGAAGTAGGTCACTAGAGTTATGCCCTGGGAGGGTTTATCTTCTTCCCAGCACATATATAGTTTCTTCCTAGCTGCCATGAACTTTCTTCCACCGTGCCTTTCTGCTATGATGTTTCTGCCTTGGAGCTGGCCGACCATGAACTGAACCTCTGAAACCATGAGCTAAAATATACTTTTTCTCTTCGAAGTTGTTCTTGTCAGGTATTTTGGTCACAGTGATTAGAAGCTGACTAACACAAAGTTTCTGTGACTTTGTTAGTTACTTTTGCCTGGAATGATTTTTCTCATGGCTCAAATGCCAGCTCCTCATTGATAACCTAGACAAAGGTAGTTGCCTCTTGATTGCTGGCTGTAGAATAGAAGCTAAAACATTTTGTTTAGTTTTCTCATATTTCTCAGGTCTGATTATGAGCTCCTTAAGGATTGGGACTCAAGCTTATTCCTCTTTGTACTTTCCTGAACATACCACAATGTCTGAAATAGAAACAAAAAATGCTTATTGAAAGTTATAAGGACAAGGCATGGTGCTGCATGCCTGTAATCCTAGAACTTGAGAGGCTGAGACAGGAGGATTGCAGGTTCAAAGCCAGCCTCAGCAACTTAGTGAGTCTCTCAGCAACTTAGTGAGACCCTGTTTCCAAATAAAAAATAAAATAGGGCTGGAGATGTAGCTTGGAGGTAGACTGTCCCTGGGTTCAATTCCCAGCAACACACACACACACACACACACACACACACACACTTCATTTTATGTAGGAAGGAAGCAGAGGCAGGAGAAAATATTTTGGATAGATGTTTTTGTTATCTTTTTTCATCACTGTGCCCAAAACACTTGACAAACACAACTTAAAGGAAAGGTTTCGGCCGGACATCGTGGCGCACGCTTGTAATCCCAGTACTTGGGAGGCGGAGACCGGAGGATCCGGGTTGAGGCCCTCCGCAACTTCGTGAGACCTGGTTTCAAAATAAAGGATAAAAAATAGGGCCGGGGGGTGTAGCTCGGAGGTAGAACACCTCTGGGTTCAATCCCTGGTACCGCAAAAAAATGGAAAGGTTTCTTTGGGCTCACAGTTTCACAGGTTTCAGAGGGTCCGCCTATGGGTAGCCAGTTCCAAAGGAGAAACTGTTGCAACACCACTCAAATCATGGTAGCCAAAAGCAGAGAGACAGTGAGGACGTGGCCAGATCCCCCTGGATCCACCCCCTCCAGCCATACCCTGCCTGCAAACTTGGCTCCATTGTCTAACACATGAGCTTTTCTAGGAAACATGTTAAATCCAAACCATAACAATACGCAAGATAATGGTATCTAACAGACCTATATCTCTTTACGGTTTTTGCCCTGAGTTGCCGTCATCGTTTAGCTGCCCGGATCTCCAGAGTATTTTTTATAGTGTGCTTAACTCCTCCTTAGATTCTTCCAGTTCTTCCTTCTAGTTGATGGATACGGGTCTTACTACTCTCAATACTGCATTTGGAGTCTTGTTTAAAAACTCAGTCTGGTCGGGCATGGTGGCACATGCTAGTAATCCCAGTACTTGGGAGGCTGAGACAGGAGGATCGCAGATTGGTGGCCAGCCTCAGCTACTTAGTGAGGCCCTCCGCAATTTAGTGAGACAGTATTTCAAAAAATAATAAAAAATAGGGCTGGGGGTGCAGGTCAGAGGTAGACTGCCCCTGGGTTCAATCCCCAGTACTAAAAAAAAAAAAAGAAAGAAACTCAGTCTGCATTTCAATATCACAAAAATATCCTATATTTTCTTCAATTTCTTTTAACAGTTCCTTATTCTCTTCAGAGAATCACATTTAGGTCTTTATTCTCCTAGAATACATCCCTGTATGTGATGTAAGGCTGGAATCTAGCCTATATTTTTCTTAAAATGTTAATCCAGTTTTTCTTTAAATGCTATTCAATAGTCTATCCTTTCCCATTAATTTGTGATACCATTTATCATATATTTATGTTTCTATTTGTATATGGTTCTGGTTCTGATTTCTTTTTCAGTTGGTCTGTTTATATACGACTACACCAGTGCCATATAGTTTTCATTTACCATTGTGTTATATAATATCTTAATATAAAATAGGGAAAATTCCTCCTCTCTGCTCTTCTTTTTCAAATTTAACCTCTAACTAAATGTGAACCTTTGGTCTCCAAATATTTAGAACAAGATTATTGAAGTTGTCCAAAAAAAACCTTCATTTAATTTATGGATTAACTTGAATTGAAATGACATCCTACACTGTTTAGTTGCCCCTTCAAGAAAGGACTCACTGACTAGCCGCCAGGTTTGTAGTCAGCTGACAGCCTCCAGCTACTAGTTCTTTGTAAGTTCATCTTAGCCTTCAAGCTGAGGTTACTCTATTATCAGGGCAGCCCCTCTTCCTGCTGTCCCATCCCCAGCCAAAGATGGAGCAAGGCATAGTATAAGGCCTGTCTCAACGCTGGGATAGCAGAGGATTTTTCAGACCTGCCTTAGTGATCTGACGGCTCCCCGCCTGACCCTGCTTCCTCTCCTTCCCTTTCACAGGTGCTACTCTCCACTAAACCTTTTGTCCTTCTAACTCCATTTCAACATCTGCCCCCCCTAAGAACCCAATCTATAACACAAATCAAATCATCTGACTCATTTCTATTTTTATAAATTAAATAGTTCAATAATAAAATCTAACCATCCCTCTAGCCCATTTACTTCTTTGAAATCATCCCTGGCCACCTCAATTAAATATGCTCTCTTCTAACACAACCATTCTAACAACCTTGGACTCCCTATGGCTATCTTTGATTCAGCATTTATCATTTTACTTTTCTAATGTACATATACTTTATCTTCCATCTCATGCTCTAAACTTAATCCCTTCTAGCTGCCTTGGGTATTTTGTTTCATTGGTTACTTCCTTTCCCTCCTATTTTCAAGCCTTGCATTCTTCTGAGTCTTTCCAATCCACGTATCCAACAACTGTTTACTGGTGGTCTACTGTATTCCAAATGTGCTACTACGTGTTAAGAACACAGTGGGCAAAAAAGACACACCATCTGCCCAGTGGAGTATATAGCCTAGTGGAGAAGGAGAACATTTAGCGAATAATCATATAAGAAAACATGTAGCCAGGCATAGTGGCTCACACTTGTAATCCCAGTACTTTGGAGGCTGAGACAGGAGGATCACAGGTTTGAGGACAGCCTCAGCTACTTAGGTCCTCTGCAACTTAGTGAGACCCTGTTTCAAAATAAGGAATAAAAAATAGGGTTGGGGGTGTAGCTCGGAGGTAGAATGTCCCTGGGTTCAATCCCCAGTACCGCAAAAAAAAGAAAGAAAGAAAACATGTACAGTTATAAATTATGATAAGTATTGCAAAAAACAATAGAGGAAAATATGATCTATTACAGCAATTTAAACTGGAAAAGCTCAGGCATGGCTTCTCTAAGGATATAATATATAAATGGTTAAGAAAAGTGCATAGAGAATAGAAGTTAGTCGTTTGAAACAAAGTAGTGACAAGAACATTCCAGGTACACAGGATAGCTTGTGGGATGTTACTGAGATCAAGAGCCAGAATTCTTTAAGAAGGCCAGAGAGGTGGGAGGTGTCAAGTTAGGGGAGGGTAGAATGGCTATAGGTCAAGTTAGAGGGGAAAAACGGATCATATTGAGATTTTTGGACTGGACTTTATGTAAAATATGATGGGAAGCCATTGAAGAGTTTTCAGTGTGGCAGGATGAATTAAAAGCATGAGCACATCACACACCTTCTTCTAAGAGAGAGCTTAATTAAATGTGAGGATTAAAAAAAATCCAGAGCCGGGCATAGTGGCACACACTTGTAATCCCAGTACCTGGGAGGCTGAGGCAGAAGGATCACAGGTTCAAGGCCAGCCTCAGCTACTTAGTGAGGCCCTCCGCAACTTGGTGAGACCTTGTTTCAAAATAAAGAATAAAAAAAAATAGGGTTGGAGGTATAGCTCGGAGGTAGAATGCCCCTGGGTTCAATCCCCAGTACCGCAAAAAGATAAAAAAATTAAAAATAAATTAAATAAAAAGAAAGTAGGCAAATCATCCTTTAACATAATAATACCAGGGTTTTTCTTTCCCTAGAAGTAACATCAAGGCCATATTAATAAAGAGAATATATTTTCTTATCCGAAACTGCACACTACTTACAAAGAAAAATAATGCTTGCCCTGGTGAAGTATGTCACAGGTGATTCAAGAGGAAATACTTCAGCAACTACTGATTATAGAAACTAGGAACAGAAAACATACTGTCATTTTCCCCCCATAGGGCTCTGGTATAAAAGGACTTGAGGGACAATCACCAACTCCTCCGTGGGCACTCTGTCCATATCTGTAATTAATTAAAATGATTCCATCTCCAGTGCTGAGGTGCGATGGGATTCTTGTTTATGGTTATGGTAGGTAGTAACCAGAACAAAGAGGCTATAGATGCATAGATACATATATTGCATATTCATTACATACATGCATGCCCATACAAAGTCTCTTGTACAAATTGCCACAAATGACAACAGATAAGTATAAATCTCAGTATCCAGAGGGGGGAATGTGTAATGTTATTAAAGACGATCTGTCAGTGAAATGATATGATGTCTGTGAAATGATATGATGTCTGTGGTCAAAATAATTTGAAAATGGGTAAGGGTCGAGAGAGTATCAATGAAACAAGATTAGCTACAAGTCCATTATTGTTGAAACTGGATGATGGGGAAGATTCGACTTCTTTCAATTTTTGTATATGTTTGAAATTTTCCATAATTTAAAGTTTTTTAAAGAAATGCATTAAGGCCAAGAGATCCAGAAAGTAAAAAGATCTCTGGGAAGGTCAAACAGACTGACTAGAATGTAAGTTCCGTGAGAACAGAACTTTGCCTGTCTTGTTTACAACTGTGTCTCCAGTGCCTAGAGAAGCTCATAGCACATAGTAGGTTCTCAGTATGTATTGAATGAAAAAGCACTGAAGAATAAAACTCAGATCCTGCATGAGAATTTGACTGCTCAGACTAAGGGTCAAGAATCCTGGGGTTCACTGGTCCGCCTTACTACATAGGGCATTCTGTTAGTTGTTTTAAGGATAAAAACCTCAAAAAAGCCAACCCTAGGAGAAAGCTGATTCACAAACTTCCACCTTAGGATTTACAGTCTTATATACATGTGATTCTTACAGTGCTATTTGTAGGATCTCTGTCATACCATTTCATTTGTGTTTTCAACAAATATTTATTGTAGAAGTACCTCCATTTAAGGCAAAATCAAAAGAAAAAAATTAAGACACAGCATGTACCCTATCCTTCCCTTCCCTTTCTTATTCTCTAATTGGAGTGGGGGAAGGAATGAACATTCTTTTGAAGAAGATTCATCTCTGCATGCTATTCTTGGTTCTTCAGTAGCCTTAGGACAAAACTGTCTGTTACAAAGGTAATGATGTACAATCTAAATTGGGGCTTTTGAAATTCAATCCCATTCTTTTGGGGGCCAGAACTTGAACAGAGGAAAACAACCAGTAACACTGGAATAACATCAGGAACAATTAAATGTCCTCATGAGACACTCTCTAAAGTTTTAAAGCTGTATTGTCCAATAACATAGCCAGCAACATGTGTGGCTGTGGAGCTCTTGTAATATGGCTACTCTGAGTTGTACTTTGCAGTAAGTGTAAAATATACACCAGATTTCAGAAACTGAGTAACATCAAAAAAGGGAAAATATCTCAATAATTTTATATTAATTACATATTGAAATATTTTTAATATACTGGGCTAAATAAAATATACATTATTAATGAAATTAATTTCACCTGCTTATTTTGTTTTTTACTTTTTAAAAATGTGGCCACTAGAAAACTTAAAATTACATATCTTGCTCATGTTATGTTATAATGATTATTGTTTTTTGCGGTACTGGGGATTGAACCCAGGGGCATTCTATCTCCAGGCTACACCCCCAGCCATATTTTTTGTTCTTTATTTTGAAACAGTGTCTCACTAAGTTGCAGAGGGCCTCACTAAGTAGCTGAGCCTGGCCCCAAACCCAAATCCTCGGGTCTAAGCCTCCCAAGTACTGGGATTACAAGCATGGGCCACCACGCCCGGCTTGTTATGTTATTATTAGACAGCACTTTTCTTTTTTCTTTCTGTGTTCTACCTCTGACCTATACCCCCAGCCCTTTTTTAATTATTTTTATTTATTATTTATTATTTTGAAACAGCATCTCACTAAGTTGCTGAGGGCCTCACTAAATTGTTGAGACTGGCCTCGAACCTGTGATCCACCTGTCTCTGCCTCCCAAATCCTGGGATTATAGGCATGTGCCACCATGCCCAGCCTACACAATGCTTTTCTAAAATGTAATAATCTTTTCTCTCTCTTTGTGTGGAATAAAATTAAGATCTCAGTGACTAATAGCATAATTGCTAGTCTTACTCTGTACTGCTTTGGTATGTTTTGGAACCCTTCTAAAAAATACTACTGCAAATACCATTGCCATTTGTCCAGTTTGGAAAGTTCAGGTGTGGTAGGACTCAGGACAGGAATAATATGTGCAAGAGAACCAGCCACTACTGAAGGCCAAGTGGGGGCCACCACACACCCTTTGGTGAATCATTAAATAAGAATGAGCCGGGCGTGGTGGCACAAGCCTGTAATCTCAGTACTTGGGAGGCTGAGACAGGAGGATCTCAGGTTCATAGCCAGCCTCAGCTACTTAGTGAGGCCCTCCACAACTTAGTGAGACCCTGTTTCAAAAAATAATAAAAAATAGGGCTGGGTGTGCAGCTTAGAGGTAGAATGCCCCTGGGTTCAATCCCTAGTACCGGAAAAAAAAATGGACACTCACCAGCAGATGAATTATTGCATGGAGATGAATATTCATCGTCAGTGGGAGACCCCATACCTTTCCTGATTTCTCCTGCCAGAGGATTTTGAAGGTGTACCCCCTCTATTTCAATGCATGAGGAAAGGCCACAATGCATTTGCTGGAGAACTTATGGAGCTGAGGGGGCGGAGGGTGGCAGGGAAGTTCATGGGGCTGACAAGAGGGGGTGGAAGCAGGGGAAAGTGTGGGTGAGTGTGGAAGGGGACATGAAAGAGAATGGCAAATGAAGGAAAGACAATCAGGAGAACGTCATAATGATCCATGTGAGATATTCAAAGTGGACCAGAGTGTTGATAGTATTGATTATTTTAAAACAATAGGCCTAATGTGTCTATCAAACATACAAAACTTTTCAACCCTCTATCAACTACAGATCTGCCTTCAGCTACCATTCATTTCTCTTTCCAGGCAAACTTTGTACTCACCATCTTGGTTTCCTTTTCTCTCACTATTCCAATTAAACATTAACCAGATTTTGTCTCTATCATTTTACCAAAACACTTCCTGCCAAGGTTATTTAGAACCTGCTTGTCACTGACATTGACTAAATCTAATGTCCACATTCAGTCCTATATTTTTGACCGATTATAACGTTTGACGCATTGTTCACATATTTTCTTTCTCTCTCTCTTTTTTTTCTTTTGGTGGTACCAGGGATTGAACCCAGGGGCATTCTACCTCCGGGCTACACCCCCAGCCCTGTTTTTTATTCTTTATTTTGAAACAGGGTCTCACTAAGTTGCAGAGGGCCTCACTAAGTAGCTGAGGCTGGCTGCAAACCCAGATCCTCTGGTCTCAGCCTCCCAAGTACTGGGATTACAAGCGTGCACCACTACGCCCGGCTCTCTCTCTCTTTTTTTTTTTTTGAAGTGTTTTCCCACAATTTTCATTGAATCACACTCTTCTCATCAGCCCCCCTCCTGTTTCTCTGAACTCTCCATAGTTTCTTTCATGAATTTCAACCATACTTCTTATTCATTCAATGTCAGTGTGCCTTGGAATTCCATTGTCGGTCCTTTTCTCTGTCTAAACATTATCCCTGGGCCATCTCATCTATTCCTATAATTTCAACTATGTACATGATGAGCATTCACATATGTATATATATATATATATTATGTATATATATATTATATTATGTATATATATTATATATATATGTATATATATTCTATGCCTCTTTTTTTGTGGTACTGGGGATTGAACCCAGGGGTGTTCTACCTCTGAGCTATACCCCCAGCCCTATTTTATTCTTTATTTTGAAACAAGGTTTCACTAGGTTACAGAAGGCCTTACAAGTTGCTGAGGCTGGCCATGAACCTGCGATCCTCCTGTCTCAGCCTCCCAAGTACTGCGATTACAAGCATATGCCACCATGCCCGGCTGCCTATGCCTCTTTCTTAAGTTTATTTCCACACGTCTAATTGCCTACTAAATGTTCTTATTTGGATGTCTACCAGAAATCTCAAATCAATATTTCCAAAACAGAACTTATTATCTTCACTAACCAAATTTATTCCTTTCCTGTGATACTTAACTCATAAAAAGTCACCATCACACAAGCAATTGCTTCAAAAATCTAGTCGGGCATGGTGACCCATGCCTGGAATACCAGTACAGTACTTGGAGGCTGAGACAGGAGGATCGCAGGTGTGCTGCCAGCCTCAGCAACTTAGCAGGGCCCTCCGCAACTTAGTGAGATGCTGTTTCAAAATAAAAAAATAAAATAGGGATGGGGGTGTAGCTCAGAGGTAGAATGCCCCTAGCTTCAGTCCACAGTGCCAAAAAAAAAAAAATGTAGGTATCATTCTTCTTCTTCAGCCTTCGACCAATCAATCATTAATATCTATTTAGTCTTTTGCCTAAGAACATTAAAAATCTAGTTGTCATTCAACTTAAACTATACAGTGCAGTCAAAGGAGTCCACTAAAGCTCACTCTAATCACATTACTACCTATTTAAAACCCTTCATTGGTATCCTGTTTTCCAGGCTAAAGTACAAATTTACTAATGACATCTAAATAAGTGTGTTTTATGTTATTAAGCACTGTGCTAAGTGGTTTATACATATTATGCTGATCCTCACAATTTAGCATTCCCATTTTACAGCTAAAAAAAAAAAAGAAAAAGGTTTGAGTTGTCTAAGGGCATATAGTGAGTAAATGACTGAGAATGAACTCAGGTCAGTAAACAAAAACCACAGCCATGAACATCTGCTTTACTAGGTCTTTGGATTCCGGATTCTTCTCTTGTGTTTCACGTTTCACACTCGACTATGCTGCCAAGCAAAAATATTTGCAGATCTCCAAACAGTAGTGCATCGTGTAGCAATAAATAAATGGATATATACTGAAAAAACCAGATCATGAATATATTTAGAAAATTAAATTGTGTGTGTGTGTGTGTTTGGTACTGGGGATTAAACAAAGGGGCATCCTACCTCCAAGGTATACCCCCAGACCCCCTTTTTATTTTTTATTTGGAAACAGGGTCTCACCAAGTTGCTCTGAACCTGTGATACTCCTGTCTCATCCTCCCAAGTATTGGTATTATAGGTGTGTGCCACCACACCCAGTGAATTAAGTATTTTCTAAAGTATCAAACTAGACATGAGAAAAATCAGAGAGAAGCATCTGTATTTTGTAGTTAACATTGTTTTGTTTTGAATTTCAAATGGGAGCGCAATATAATATTTTGATGTATAAGGCCTATAAAACCCATTGTCTATCCTACAAACAGGTCATGCTGTCCCCCATTCTATCCTTTATTCAAGTAGCCTCTTCTGTCTAGAACATTTACCATACCTAGCCTCGTCCTTCCCCTAACTCTTGAGCCTTCAGAACTTATCTTTAAAAAAGCAGTTTCTAAGCCAGGCGTGGTGGCGCACGCTTGTAATCCCAGTACTGGGAGGCTGAGACAGGAGGATCCAAGTTCACGGACAGCCTCAGCAACTTAGTAAAGCCCTCTGCAACTTAGTGAGACCCTGTTTCAAAATAAAGAATTAAAAAATAGGGCTGGGGGTGTAGCTCGGAGGTAGAATGCCCCTGGGTTCAATACCCAGTATGCCAATAAATAAATAAATAAATAAAAATAAAAAAGCAGTTTCGCTGGGAAGCCTTCCCTGACTGGGCTGAGTGTTGAGAGTGTTTATGAGTGTTTATCCCTATTATAATGATATCACAGGTATTGTTAATATTTGTCTGTCTACTACATTAAAAGATTATCTTCTTTGAAGACAAAAGCTTTTTTCCATACACTTCTATTTCTAGAATCTAACATATAATAGATAATACATTTTTAAAACTTATCACGGCCGGGTGTGGTGGCGCACACTTGTAATCCCAGTACTTGGAAGGCGGAGACCCGAGGATCTGGGTTCGCTGCGAACCTCAGCTACTTAGTGAGGCCCTCTGCAACTTCATGAGACCCGGTTTCAAAATAAAAAGTATAAAAAAATAGGGCCGGGGGTGTAGCTCGGAGGTAAAAATGCCCCTGGATTCATATCCCAGGTACCAAAAAAAAAACTTATCACCTTTTCCTTCTGCATAGTAATCATGCTTGTCATGTTAACTGACACTCGCTTGTCTGCCTTCAAGATGTCATGAAATGAAACAGTCCACAAGAGAGAGTATTTTGTAAAGGACCTTTCTTTTTTATTTGTCATTCTACCGAAGAGAAACGAAAAATAAAATTAACTGGCTTAAAAAGAAGAATTATAAGGTTTTGGTTTGATTTGTATTTTGTTTTGTTTTGTTTTTGTTGGGGGGGGGTTACTGGGGATTGAACCCAGGGACATTCTACCTCTGAGCTACACTCCTAGCCCTATTTTATTTTTTATTTTGAAACAGTATCTCACTAAGTTGCACAGGGCCTCACTATGTAGCTGAAGCTGGCCGGGGAATCTGCAATCCTCCTGTCTCAGCCTCCAAGTATTAGGATTGCAAGCATGCACTACCATGCCCAACTTGATTTATATTTTAAGGATATAGAAAGATAGAGGAGTTTAAAAGCTGTCTCTACTCATAAACCTGGTAAATTGCTACAGTAATAGCTTTCAAATTTGTTCACATCCCCATATCCATACCTTTCAGTGTTTTCCTCCCACGCTGATTCTAGACTTAGCCAAGTGATTTGCTTTGGCTAATGAGATTAAAGTAAATATGATAAGATAAAAACAAATGTGATGCAAGCAACATCTTAAAAAAAAGTGATTGCACATTGGGGCTTGCCCTCTTTGGAGCGCAATGGAATCCTGAGAACCCTGAGGCTGCCGTGTGAAGGAGTCCCAGCCAGAGCCCGCCTGCTGACCACCAGGCTTATGAGTGAGGACCCTAAATCACCCAACTTGCCCAGCCAGTCTAAACCAAAAGAACTCCCCAGCAACTCATGGAATGGTGAGAAGGGTCAAAATGTTCTTTTTTTCTTTTTGGGGGGGTACTAGGGATTGAACCCAGGGGCATTCTATCTCCAAGCTATACCCCCAGCCCTATTTTTTACTCTTTATTTTGAAACAGGGTCTCATTAAGTTGTGGAGGCCTCACTGAGTAGCTGAGGCTGGCCTTGAACCTGTGAGCCTCCTGTCTCAGCCTCCCAAGTACTGGCATGTGCCACCACACCGGCTCAAAATGTTCTTAAGTCATTAAGCTTGGAGTAGTTTTATAGTGAACATTAATGGTTACATAAGTGCAACAAACACAGACTGAGTCTTGTGGTGTCTATCAGCATATATTTTTATGACACAGCTTTAACTTTCACTCCATTAATTAAACCAATTTTCATAGTTGATTTGCTTGTATGAAAAGAGATTCTTCTTTTGAACAAGAGAAAAGTAGCTCATAACATCAAAGGAAATACTGAACAAGCCTTCAAGTCAACAGGAACCAACATACCTCCAGGAATCATAGCCTCTGCTCGCCTCTGCTCTTCTGAGTTCATCTAACACTTAACTGACCATCTACTCATAATTATATGAATTTATTTTTGCCAAATAAATTTTAATCTGTTTCAGGATAAAACTTGGGTTTTTTGTTTTTTATATGCTTTCATATAATTAGTGCTTTACTCAGTAAATATTTAAGATTACAGAAACTGAATAAGGGGTTAGGGACAAACTAATGTCTTCACATTTTGAGATGACAAAATTGGGGTGTATGCATGTGGAGTGACCTTTTGAGGTCACTTTAAAAGGTAGTAGAATAAACTACTTAACCTACTGTAGGATCCAGGGCTAGATTCAATTCCAGATTTTTAAGTAATAGAATGCAATTGCTGTTTAATTAAAAATAAGTTGAAATAAAATATGAAAATAAAAACTAACCTCATTGCCAGGCATGATGATGCATGCTTGTAATCCCAGCTACTCCGGAGGCTGAGGCCTAAGGATATCAAGTTCAAGGTCAACCTGGGCAACATAGCCCAGGTTGAAATAAAAAATAAAAAGGGCTGGGAGTGTAGCTCAGTAGTAGAGTGTCCCTGGGTTCAATTTCTAGTACTCCCACACATGTAACTTCACAAAATAAAGATATTAAATAATATTACTATTTATGTATTACTTGGTCTCTTCAATATTTTGTCTACAAAAAATTGAATATATAATAACAAAAATATTTTTAAAGATTTCTTCTAGCCGGGCGTGTTGGCGCACGCTTGTAATCCCAGTACTTTGGGAGGCGGAGACCGGAGGATCCGGGTTCGCGGCCAGCCTCAGTGCGCATGCGCGCGCGATCGATCGATGGATCAATCGATCTCTCTCTCTCTCTGTCTCTCTCTCTCTCTGTCTCTCTCTACCTAGTGAGGCCCTCCGCAACTTCGTGAGACCCGGTTTCAAAAATAAAGCATTAAAAAATATAGGGCCGGGCGTGTAGCGCGGAGGTAGAACGCCCCTGCATTCAATCCCCGGCACCGCAAAAAAAAAAAAAAAAAAAGAAAGATTTCTTCTAATGTTGGATACAAATAGCTCAGTAGAGGGTTCAATCTCAGAACCCTCCCCCACACACACACAAATATCAAAGGTCTTGAACATTTTGGTAATAATGATTTGGAAGGTATGAGAGGCAAAATAAACAAAAATTTTGGTCCTTTCTTTTTATATTTTTTATAAATTTGATGTTGGAATAAATGTTTTAAAAGTTTGATTATAGTCCAAAGGCATTAATACAAGAAATGTTGGCCATTCTTTGCACTTTATTCATGGAAAATATTTAAACTGAAAAGTAAAAAAAAAAATTACATAAGATTTGTTGTTCTGCCATTTTCTCATATACTGTATGCCTTTAAAATTTTCCAACTAAGCCGGGCGTGGTGGCGCATGCTTGTAATCCCAGTACTTGGGAGGCGGAGACCGGAGGGTCCAGGTGCGCAGCCAGCCTCAGCTACTTAATGAGGCCCTCCGCAACTTTGTGAGATCTGGTTTCAAAATAAAGGATAAAAAATAGGGCTGGGCAAGGTGTCCATCAACAGATGAATGGATCACAAAACTATGGGATATGTACACAATGGAATTTTATGCAGCCACAAAGAAGAACAAAATCACATCATTTGCAGGGAAATGGAGAGAACTAGAGAACATCATGCTAAGTGATATTAGTAAGTCACTAAGAGTAAAAAATCAGATATCCCCCCTAATCTGTGGGAGCTAGATAGAATGGAACTTAGAAGGGACTTAGAAAGGAAGAAGAAGAAATCTTTAGATGGGCAAAGAAGGTGACCTAACTGAGGGAGTTGAGAGGGGGGTGGAGGGAAACACACTATAGCACATGATGTACATACACAAACCTATAAGACTCAATCACTATCCAGAGCGTGAAAGGGAGGGAAGGGGGAGGGAATAGGGTGGGATTGGAGGGAGGGCTAAATGTGTGCATGTATGATGTTGATACCCTGACATATATTAAAATGTATAATTACAATGCACCAATAAATGAACATAAAAAAATAGGGCTGGGGGTGTAGCTCGGAGATAGAATGCCCCTGGGTTCAATCCCCGGTACCGCAAAAAAAAAAAAAATTTCCAACTAAAACCGGATGTGATGGCGCACACTTATAATCCCAGTACTTGGGAGGATGAGACAGGAGGATCACAAGTTCGAGGACAGTCTCAACAAGTAGTGAGACTCTCATCAGCCTAGTGAGACCCTGTTTCCAAATAAAAAATAAAATAGGTCTGGGGAATGTAGCTCAGAGGTAGAATACTCCTCCTGAGTTAAATCCCCAGTACCACACACACAAAAAAAATTTCCATCTAACTTTTACTGACTTTATTTTATTTTTGACAATAAAATATTAATATCTTTTTAAAAATGTATACCATGCAGGAGATTCTTGAAACATGGCTACTTGATTGATAGGTAGGTAGGTAGATAGATCCCTCCCTTTCTCTAACAACTCTGAGACATGTGTCTCCCTTGAGCAAGTCCTTGCCAAGGAAGCCAGGAGAGAGTGCGACCTTGAGCTCTGTTGCAGAATCTGATACGGAGGAATTGATCCAGGATGTGCCCCCCGCATGGACTAAGAAAACAAATGAAGAACAGTAGTATTGGTCTCTGAACATCCAAATCCTAAATAGAGTTTAGTTTGCAGAGCTCTCTAAAGAGACTCCCTGCCTTCAATAAAGTCAGTACATGCACCATGTGAGAGTCTTAGGTCTCACTGACTCCCACAGTCCAAGAAGTTTAATGGGAACAATGAGTACTCTTTGCCTCTCTTAGTTATCTATTGTCATCTAATAAATTACTCCAAAAGCTAGTGGCTTAAAGCAACAAACATTTATTATGTCACAGTTTTTGCGCATTAGGAATTTAGGAGCTGCTCAGCTCAGGAGATTCTGGTCCAAAGTCTCTTGTGATGTTGCAGTTAAGATGTCTGCTGGTGGCTTTGCCTGGGGCTGGAGAATAAGCTTCCAGAGGCTGTTGGCAGAAGTCTTCAGTTCCACACCACTTGGGCCTCTTCGTAGGTGATGAGTATTCTTATGACATGGCCACTGGCTTCCTCCAAAGCAAGCAATTCAAGAGAGAGCAAGTCAAAAGCCACAGTGTCATTTGTGAATTAGCCTTGGAAGTGTAACATGGTTACTTCTACCACATTCTATTCCTTAGAGTCCTTAGGTAGAGCCCACATTTACAAGGAGGAAAATGAGGCCTCAATATTTCAGTTGATTTTTCTCAAATGCTTGTATCCCTAACATTTTCTGCATCACTTTCTTACATGGAAACAATCAAAGAATGAAGCAAGTCCAGCTCTGTAGCGTTTGCCAATTTCCATGGTGTCAATGTTCCCACCATGGCTGATTTCAAGTTATAATATGACATCATTGAGTGTGGGGTTGGAAAGAGATTTCACAGTAGCACACCATTAAACTGTATTTTTATCACTCAGATACAATAGATATAAATAACCTGGGGAGTATAAATAATAAAATGAAGTAAAATAATTTGGAAATGAAGCCAGGTGTGGTGACACATGCCTATAATCTCAATACTTGGGAGGCTAAGACAGGAGGATCGCAGTTTCAAGGCCAGTGTGCAATAACTTAGTGAGACATTGTTTCAAAATAAAAAATAGTCAACGACTACTGGGGGTTTAGGTCAGTGGTAGAATGCCCCTGGGTTCAATCCCCTGTAACATACACACACACACATACACACACACACACACGCGCGCGCGCACACACACACAAATTTTAAATGCATAGAAGTAAGTTTTTAATAAAGGCTGAGTGCAACAACTTACTTGCAAAATTCTTTAAAAAATAACAATTAGCTCCCTTAGGCTGGTAATAACTGGCTCTGACACACCACTAACTAGAAAGTTTGCCTTCTACCACATGTGGAACTTCCAATATTTAATAATCAGATTTGAACTCATCAATCAACCAAGAAAAATAACATCTATATAAGTGGTATCAGTGGTTTGAGAGAGGAGTATCAGACTGAACAAAAAGAACAGCAAAGGAAAAAATAAAACTTATGAAAGACAGAGAAAGCCGGGCGTGATGATGCACACTTGTAATCCCAATACTTGAGAGGCTGAGACTGGAGGATCTGGGTTCGCAGCCAGCCTCAGCTACTTAGCCAGGCCCTCCGCAACTTAGTGAGACCCTGTTTCAAAATAGAATAAAAAAAAATAGGACTGGGGGTGTAGCTTGGAGGTAGAACGCCCCTGGGTTCAATCCCCAGTACCGCAAAAAAAAAAAAAATAAATAAAAATAAAAAAAGAAAGATTAAAAAATCGGAATTTAGCTGGGCCAGGTGATGCACACCTGTAATCCCAGTACTTGGGAGGCTGAGATAGAAGGATCACAGGTTCGAGGCCAGCCTCAGAAACTTAGACCCTCAGCAACTTGGTGAGACCCTGTTTCGAAGTAAAAAATAAAAAGGGACTTGGGGTGTAGCTCAGAGGTAGAATGTCCCTGGGTTTGATCCCTAGTACCAAAACAAAACAAAAACCTGCATTGTTTTTTAAAAGGCATCCTTAAGAAGGTTTAAGTACAACACAAAAAAGTTAAGGAATTTAATAGAAGGTTAAGATGTTCACCACTGAGACAAAAATCAATGGAGCATAAAAATAAAAATAACAAGAAAAAAGATAGTATGAAATTTTGCAAGGCACATCATAAGTCAATATAGCATAGATTATGCTGCCATGACAAAAACAAAATGTATGAACACAACACATAGATTTTATGGTTCTTGCAATTTAAAAGTTATAATCAACTTAAAAACTTAAATCCTCATCTGGGTGTGGTGGTGCATGCCTCTAATCCTAGTACCTGGGAGGCTAAGACAGGATCACAGGTTCGAGCCCAGTCTTAGCAACTTAGCAAGACTCTGTTTCAAAAAAAAAATTTTTTTTTAATAAAATAGGGCTGGGGTTGTGGCTCAGAGGTAGAATGTCCCTGGGGTTCAATCCCCAGTACCAAAAACAAAAAAACTAAAATCTTCTATATATATTTTGGTGCATGTAGGTCATTCCCCTGTACGACACACTTACATGATACTACATTTAGAGATGTATCAAATAGATTCAGGCACATACTGAATAATACTAACGGTTATATTGAAATGCTTATCTTTAATGGAATATTAGCATAATTTAAAACGTATAACATTATGGAAAATAGTTTTAAACTGTTCTTTTTAAATATTGGCAAATTGAACTAATGGCATGAAACATGTGCCAGTTTTTTTCTAAATAAAAACAAAATACATTTTAATATGATACTCCAGCCAGGCGTGGTGGCGCATGCTTGTAATCCCAGTACTTGGGAGGCTGAGACCGGAGGATCCGGGTTCACGGCCGGCCTCAGATACTTAGTAAGGCCCTCTGCAACTTAGTGAGACCCTGTTTCAAAATAAAGAATAAAAAATAGGGCTGTGGATGTAGCTTGGAGGTAGAATGCCCCTGGGTTCCATCCCCAGTACCGCAATAAATAAATAAATAAATAAATAATACTTCAGAGCCAGTAGAGGGAGCTCTTACGTTTTTGTTTTGCTTTTTAAGTTAGTAAAGAAAATTTTCTTTTAAAAGCTACAAGATAAACTGGGCGTAGTGGCACACGCTTGTAATCCCAGTACTTGGGAGGCAGAGACCGGAGGATCCGGGTTCGCGGCCAGCCTCAGCTACTTAGAGAGGCCCTCCGCAGCTTCGTGAGACCCGGTTTCAAAATAAAGTATAACAAATAGGGCTGGGGGTGTAGCCCAGAGGTAGAATGCTCCTGAGTTCAATCCCTGGTACCGTAAAAATAAATAAACAAACAAATAAATAAATAAATAAATGCTTCAAGATTCAGAGAAATAATGTCAATATTATTTAAGTAATAAAATGTATTTGTAAACAAAAAGAGTATATATACTGTTGGTTAAAACAATAGGTCATTCCTATATAAAATATATCAAAGTTACTTATTTTATTTAAAAGTGGCATTAAAATTACATCCTTTCAATTTTTTTTTTTTTTTGCGGTAGTGGGGATTGAACCCAGGGGCAGTCTACCTCCGAGCTACATCCCCAGCCCTATTTTTTATTCTTTACTTTGAAACCGGGTCTCACAAAGTTGAGGAGGGCCTCACTAATTAGCTGAGGCTGGCCAAGAACCTGCAATCCTCCTGTCTCAGCCTCTCAAGTACTGGAATTATAAGCGTGTGCCACCACGCCTGGCAACATCCTTTCAATTTATTTTTCTACTAGCCTTTACATAAAAAAAAAATTGTTTTAACCAAGATTTCTAGTTCTAGAAAGGTGGACTAACCTAAAATTGAAACTACCACTTAAGGCATAAAACGTGATGGGTAAAATAAGACAAATGACATATTTTAAATTTAATTCTTATATTTAAACCTAAACACATAATTTAAACATATTTTTACTGTCTCCATAATTTTGCCTTTTCCAGAATTTTATATAGTGGGAATCAATACAGTACATTGCATTTTCAGATAGACTTTTCTCACAGAGAAACATGCAGTGAAGCTGGACGCATGGTGGCGCACACCTGTAATCCCAGTACTTGGGAAGCTGAGACAGAAGGGTCACAAGTTCGAGAACAGCCTCAACAAGTAGTGAGACTCATCAACCTAGTAAGACCCTGTTTCCAAATAAGAAATAAAATCGGGCTGGGGGTGTAGTTCAAATGTAGAATGCCTCTGGGTTCAATCCCCAGTACCATAAAAAAAAAGAAGAGAAATATGCAGTGGAGGGCTGAAGGTGTAGCTCAGTGGTAGAGTTCTTGCCTAATAGGCATGAGGCCCTGAGTTTGATCCCCAACACTGCAAAGAAACAAACAAACAAAGTAACACACATTTAAAGTCCCCCCATGTCTTTCCAGGACTCCATGGCTCATTTCTTTCTAGTCTATTCCTCATCTGTTGCTACTCCTTCCTCCAAGTGTTGACTTCTCTCCAGCTTTTGCCTGCTTTGGGTTCATTTAGGTAGTTGTTTTCCATGCATTTTTTAAAAATCCCTAAAATATACCAAATGGTTATTATGATGCCTGTGCAGAGAAATGGGTTCAGTGAACAGATTGGACACAGGAAGCTCTAAGTAACAGACAGAATGACAATGCCTGAAACGGGGCGATGATGGTAAGAATAAAGAGAAGGCAAAAATCTGGGAATATCTACAAGTTTATATCGGTACAGCTTTGTGACTGAACTACAACAGTTGATGCATCCAAAATATTCTTCATTGTGTGGGAGGAGGAGAAAAGAAGTTGTAGTAGTCATGGCTGCATTATTGATTGCTTCTCACCTAAAATGCATAAATGAGGCAACACCGAAGAGACCTACCTGTATTTCCTTCTTCCCTCCCTCCCTCCCTCCCTCCCTTCCTTCCTTCCTTTCCACAGGGTCTTGCTATTATGTTGCGCAGGCTGGCCATGAACTAAACCTTTTAAGCAAAAATATTCTCATCCCAGTTCTCCTCATATTGCATCCACACAAAATAAACCCAGGCATTTCATGACATACCACCGGTGTTTGAATGCTGAGATAGATTCCATCAACTAGGAATTTTGTTAGCTACTAGCAATAAAGAACTAACTACAAAGGCTTGAACAATCATTTACATCAAGGAAGTTCAGAAATGGGTGATCTGTACTGTTATGGGGTTCCAAAAAGCAACAAGAATCCAGATCTTTCAGCCGGGTGTGGTGGCGCACACTTGTAATTCCAGTACTTGGGAGGCTGAGACAGGAGGATCCAGGTTTTTGGCCAGTCTCAGCTACTTAGTGAGGCCTCCGCAACTTAGTGAGACCCTGTTTCAAAATAAAGAATAAAAAATAGGGCTGGGAGTGTAACTCGGAGGTAGAATGCCCCTGGGTTCAATCCCCAGTACCTCAAATAAAATAAAATAAAAGTCTTCTCATAAATTCCACCTGTAATTTCTGCCTATATTTGGTTACATGGACATACCTATCTACTTAAAAGGCTGAGAAGTACAATTTTTAAGTTGAAACTGATGGGGATTGGGCTCGCATTGATTACTAATAGGTATCAATTGCCAATAGTGAGAACAAGCTCTCATACTCAGGCAGGACAATAAAAACCTTTTCTCTGTCTCTAAGTTGTCAGCCGAGAGCTGCAGCCAAGGTTGACCTTGGTCAGCTAAAAGTTGGCTGTTAGCCCAGCTAGAAGCTGAATGGTATAAGCAAGCACAGACACATGCAATTAAAAAGAATTATAAGTTTTCACAATAGCTAAGAATAACATTAAAAGAAATAAAAAGCAAGCTATATTAACCCAAT